>JZKD02S1700023.1:332308-343186 GCA_000966675.3 Picea glauca | reverse complement strand
ATATGTTCTCATTCTAATCTTCCAGAAGGCAAAATTTGTTCCATCAAACAGAGGGGGCTTAGAGGCTGAAGTCCCTTCATGACTTGTCATGTTTAATCTTACAGATCTACCTTTAGATAAAAGGAACCCACTCTGATACCAATTGTTGGAAGTACTAAAACAACTAAGAGGGGGGGTGAATCAGTTGTTTGTGAGCTTAAACAATTTTAAGTCTGTTAAAAAATTATTAATCTTTCTTCATGTGGTCATCAACAATATAGCATATGGACAGTAAAAGTAAAGACCAACAATCACATATAAAATACACACAGAGACAAATTTTCACGAGGAAACCAATAAAGGGAGAAAACCTCTTCTTTTTAGAAATGATAGGCAGTCTTTTTCAGTTCTGTACATCATTTACAATTGAGCACCAACTCAATGTGAGGCTGCTACCTCTATTTTACAAGATGCAAGTTGTTTGAGAGCTCCAACTCTCTGGTTTCTCTAGCACCCACTAGAAGGAAGCACCAACTTCCTGAATATTCCAGCACCAACTGGATGGAAGCACCAACTTCCTGAATGTTCCAGCACCAACTGGATGGAAGCACCAACTTCCAGTTACACAGGCTCCAACCTGTATAATAGAGAACACTTGTTCTCCCTAGCACCACCCTGCCACCCTTGTTTCTCTGGCTACAACCAGATGTAAGTTACAACTTCCCGTGTTCAAGCACCCACTTGAACCTCTGAGGACAACAGTCCTCCCGAGCACCTCCCAACCTCCCTAGAATATTAAATAATGAATACATAGAAAACTTATGCAAATACATCACTTCTTACCATTTTTACTCTATTCTGTAAATCTGATCTTCAACAAATTGTTCTGCAATTCTTCTTCCTCAACAGGTCAGCTCTGCATCACTTTCTTCTATCATTCTGCTTTGCTTCTTTTCTGTCTGTCCTTCTGCTCTGCTTCTGCTCTACATTTCATCTTACTCTATGCATTTGCTTCCTTTCTTGCTATACCTCTGCTCACTTTCTTTTTCTTACTGTTTACTCATTTTTCCTTCCTTTCAGAACGACCAACCAAATTCGTTCATATTCTTTTATACAAGCTACCTTGATGATTCCACTTCCCCTTCCAATAGGTGATACAAGGACATCTATCTTGGAAACTGAAACACTAACCGATTTGTCATCATCAGTCTGTTTCTCTTAACTGATTCATAACTGAAGCGTTAATGTGTGAGGAAGAACAACAACCCTCCGATCAATACTTGATCCAATGGTCCAGATCTAATCAGGATTTCACTCATCGCAATTTCGTCATTTGCGATGTCAAAATTCACAAGTCCTCCGGACTCGCGATTCTTCGATTCCCAATGGATTCTTTCATACGCTAGCCCTCCTGAGCTTATCTCCCGGTCAACGTGACCGTCACTCCATGACCACATTCTTATCTCTGACAACTGGCCTCCACTACACCACTGTCCTCCTTCGTTGCTGTGCTGACATCTGGCCCCCACTCATCGGGGTTTCGCGAATCGCGATTCTGACTTGCACAAAACTCTTGTCAAAGGGATCCCCGATTTCCCGATGAACAAATGCCGACGACGCCTTGATCTTCGACACCTGTCCCTCAGATGGACAGTCCCAATCCCTCCAGGATTTCGAGACTTTCGATATCAAGTGACTTTGTCATTTCAAAGTCCCGATCGTCGATGCCTCTGCTGACGTCACACGTGGTTTGACACGTGTTAGATCCTGCCACATGTCACTCTGATTCGTGACTTACATGTGCCTGAAGTGTTGAATCTGCCTGACACCTGTCATTCCCTGGTTGTGGCAAGTGTCCCTAGCTGACATGGTCTGCTGTCGTGAGTTGGATCAATGGTCTAGATCACATGTTGATTATGACGGTTCAGATTCAATCGCGATTTCGCATATCGCGAAATCGAGGTTTTCGTTGCATTGTGTTCTTTGCATATTGAAATCTCGATCCCCAAAAATCCGATGAAGAAAATCAATTGTCCATATCTCATGCTTTCTTTAACGGCTACGATCAAATCGCGAAATCGCATATCGCGATTTTGGGGTTTCCGTTGTCGAGTGAAATGGACATTTCACAGTCCCGATCCCTGATTCTCCAATGGCTTATCTCTCTCCCAGCTTATACAGATCTAATGGCTTAGATCCTCTCTCCCACAAGGGCTGTAAACTACGGCCTAGCTTCCTTCTTATCCAACGGCTGTGATTCCATCATGAAATCATATATCACAATTTCGGGGTTTTCATTGTCATTGTTCACGAGACTCGTGAAACTCCGATTCCCGATTCTCCGATGAAGCCTCTCCTCTTGTTCATGGGAACTTATCCTCCGTGTAACTTCCACTGATCTGACGGCTATCGGAGACTCTGCACCAAATCTAACGGCTCTTGCTACGTGCACTCACTGTTTTTGATCATTCACCTCTCTGAACTTGTCTTCTGTTTGCCTGTCATCTTCAATGTTGTACTTTCCATCAATGACAATCTTACACTGCCTGTTCACCGAATTTTCCAACATCAACACTATGTGATATGACTATTGAAGCACATGTGCTATCCTCCTGTCCATCCAATTGCCCCTCCAATACGCAAGGGTCACTATCCTCCCCAAGTGCACAAGAGTCACTAGCCTCCTCAAACTGCTCTAAATATGAATCTATGGTTGCATACCCCTGCATCTCCTCATCCTCACTATCATAGTGCACATCAATAATGTGTCTCTTACCTTTACCCCTAAATCTATGATCTAGTTCCCAAGGCACTTTTCAACTGTAGAAACGTTTCTTGCTCCTAATGGGTGTGGGGTTAATCTGTGCTTCCCTCCATCTAATTGTGTTGGCTTTGTTTCCCTATGATATGTTGACCCAATATGTAACCTCATATTTTCTCAACCTAGGATTTTTTATGGATATAAACTGTTGGAGTGTTACTTGAGCCCTAAATCCCTCACTAAAGGTGTAGTATTCACATTCACAACATACACTCTCTCTAGAAAAGTCCTTAGTATCCATCTCCATTGTGTTTTTGTATGCGCTAATCCCCACTGGCTGGGAGGATCAACATTTTTATACCACTGTAATGTTCCCAACACAAGATGCCAGGAACATTGCATTTTACATGAATTTTAAATGTGTTTTTATGTGTTGTGGCATTTCGTCAAACACTTTGTAGACTTAAGTCACAAGAGTTGTGCTAGGGTTTAATGTGATGATTTTAAATTTTCATCCAATAATCAAGAGACATAGCTATGGAATGTAATAAAAAAGATGCAAGATCAACAATACAAGATATAGCCCAAAAATACCTCAGATCTGATATTATTCATAATAGAAGAAGACCCTAATACAATGGATATGTAGATCTAGTTACAATATAGCTAAGAGCTAGTAGCAAAATGAAGATAACCCTCAAGAAAGATCAAGAATAGAGATACAAGCCTCCAAATGCCACATGGTTGCTGAAGATGAATGACAAACTAATTTCTTTACCCACCGATGGAACAAACCCTCAATCTGGGAGAGTTGTGCACTAGTTGATGGTTGAAGCTGCATGAAGAATTCATCCCTCTTCCTCCTTGGCACCAATATAAAGAAAAATACTCTATAAGAGTTTATATGGATTCTAGAAACAATATATAATAGTACCCTAGCTGAAGAATGAAGCTTGGGCCCTTCCCATGAGTATATCCACTCCAATATTGCGCTCCTCCTCTAGGAGAAATCGTCCCACTCTCAAAATAAATCAATGTTCCACCAAAACACCTCTCAGATGATACAAGAAGGGAGCTATGGCCTTTACCAATATAACCCAATATCCAAATCCTTCAAAACTCCTTCTCCTTGACCAAATCAAATTGCACTAGCTCCATAAGTGTGCCCCCCTCGTTGGAAACCCTCAATGTTGTGCCCTCCCTCTTTTTGTACTTGTGGCTGGTGTAGAATCCCTCTGAATATGAGTAGATATGATGTAGAATGGTGAGGAAGGAATATTTAACCTCTGTGACCAAGATTGGATCAATATAGGTGGGATATTTCACCATCAAGTTGATCTCTAAGGTTTGTTAATTCAAAACCCTCAAAACCCCCAAGTGCATGGGCTCACTAGCAAGAAGCTAGATATCAAATGATAAAAAAACATAATGAGAGAATAGAGGCCCNCATCATGAGGTGAAACAACCTACTAACCAAATGGACTCCTGGATCCCATGGAACTCTTGGAAGTTCATCACTTCCAATTCCCACTAACTTCCCCTGTGTCATAGTGCTAATTGTCTAAAACCTTCCATGTTCATCCCCATCAGAATCTGGATTTGCGTCGCTCTTTGAGATGTTTGTTATCCCGAGGTACAAGATGCTCATCATCATGCACAAGGTATCAATTGTATTCCTCTGGTGATCCACCCCTATTTTTTTGTGTGCCATATGGACTCTCCTATCAAGGGGTCTCAACCTACCAACTCTCCATGTCCTATGCCACTGTCTATCTCCCCTGATGTTGTAGTCGATGATGAAAGTGTTGGGAAAGGATAACAGAAACATTTGTAACTGGCTGTAGGACTGGAAAGTATCATATGATTTGTTCAATCCCAAGGATTCAACCAAAATCTCGTCCACTAATATCCCTGGTAAATACTCACCTGTAGTCATCACTTAATCCCAATCAACAAGTACAACCAGGGGTAACCGCTCAAACTATTGGTCAACCACTCTCCATCCATCATCTCTCATGCAATTGTTGATATTGTGAAGGTGATATCCTAGATATCACAGATATAAGTGTGTCTCCTCCCTGCAATCTAATGTGTCCACCTGAAGCCCACTGCACATCTCGACATGTCTCTGTGAACTATCACTCACCACTGTATGCTCCTTCATACTCATGTAATCTCATGTATACTCCTGCCACAACATGGATCATGGATGTACTCCTGGGTCAACCTCAACATGAAGGTCAGCCACTCCTGGAGCACAAATGGAAGTGTCCTCATGACTTCCCCTAGATATGGAGTCCCCATGCATATGTGAGTGCTTGATTGTCTCAAATATCCTCATGGAGGGTAGATCCTACACCTCTATATCATAACTCTCCATACTCATCAGTGATCCTGGGTACTCCTCATGCTCCTCCATCAACTAGTGTTGCTCTGCTAAACCAACAACATCCTCTAGAAATGTGACTGAAGGATATATCTGACTCTCTACTAAGATAGATGTAGATTATCTTTGTCTAATATCCTCAAGAAGCTCCTCTGATATAGACTATGATTCTTGAATGGATGTTTGTGTGCCTTTCAAGAATCTTTGTTTTCTCTCCCACTCATGAGTGATTCTTTCCACCTCCAAATCCTGCTCCCTCAAGGCCCTGTGATACATATCGCTAGCCTTCAATAGATAGTCTTTGTCCATCAACAATTTTTGGTAGTAGGCCCTCATCATAGTCATCCTCTCCCCAAGAGTATGAAATTCATCCATGGAAAATTCCCCATCTGAACTATCATGTGCCATTGGTGCCCTCCATCAATAATTTGCCACCAATGCATGTGTGTCATCAATGTGTCTAGTGGATGCCATGATCATGTCCTCACTGACTCTCAATTGTCATTGAAAGTATCGTGACTCTTGATCACAATCTTTTTGAGTTTCTACCTCACTCCCCTCACTGCTAGTGTCAACCCTAGACTCCCCAACAACACTCTATGCAAAAGATAATGCATTGAACTACCCCTTGTCCATTATGCTATTGAGTCCTCTTGTATGCCACTGCACATCATCATCAACTTATAGCTCCCTCTGAATCATACTATATCATGTATAAAAGTTGTATCCTCCTGTGCACTCACCCTGCTATTATCATATGCACCTGGATCCCATACAGATGTGTCCAGACATGTGTTATGGTCATCCCAACCAATAAGGAGTGCATCCACATTACTATCAACCAGTCCTGGAAGTAAGTGTCCCATCAAACTGTCAGTCTCCCCATCTTGATCAAACAATGGAGTCTCCAAAAGAAGTGACTCACTCTCGACATATTGATGCATATGTGTAAGGTCAATTGTCTGCACGTCATGTCTCTCCTCCGGGGTCTGTGTATCTATATGTCCCTAGTGTGCATCCCTCACCCAAGGCTCCTCCATCATATCTGAAATGCCATTGATATCCTCATGTGTTGTGGCTATCATGGGTGTTTGAAAAGATGACAAATGTGCCACAGTCATCATAGGAGGCTCATCAGGTTTAGGTGCTAACATATGTGAATATCCACTATTGTCACCACTCTGTTGAAGTGTAAGGTCATCAACACTATGTGATATGACTATTGAAGCACATGTGCTATCCTCTTGTCCATCCAATTTCCCCTCCAATACGCAAGGGTCACTATCCTCCCCAAGTGCACAAGAGTCACTAGCCTCCTCAAACTGCTCTAAATATGAATCTATGGTTGCATCCCCATGCATCTCTGCATCCTCACTGTCATAGTGCACATCAATAATGTGTCTCTTACCTTTACCCCTAAATCTATGATCTAGTTCCCAAGGAACTTTGCAACTGTAGAAACGTTTCTTGCTCCTAATGGGTGTGGGGTTAATCTGTGCTTCCCTCCATCTAATTGTTTTGGCTTTGTTTCCCTGTGATATTTTGACCCAATATGTAACCTCATATTTTCTCAACCTAGGAGTTTTTATGGATATAAATTGTTGGAGTGTTACTTGAGCCTTAAATCCCTCACTAAAGGTGTAGTATTCGCATTCACAATGTATACTCTCTCTAGAAAAGTCCTTAGTATCCATCTCCATTGTGTTTTTGCATGCGCTAATCCCCACTGGATGGGAGGATCAAAATTTTGATACCACTGTAATGTTCCCAAGACAATATGCCAGGAACATTTCATTTTACATTAATTTTAAATGTGTTTTTATGTGTTGTGGCATGTCGTCAAACACTTTGTAGACTTAAGTCTCAAGAGTTGCGCTAGGGTTTAATGTGATGTTTTTAAAAAAAAAAATCATCCAATAATCAAGAGACATAGCTATGGAATGTAATAAAAAAGATGCAAGATCAACAATACAAGAGATAACCAAAAATACCTCAGATCTGATATTATTCATAATAGAAGAAGACCCTGATACAATGGATATGTAGATCTGGTACAATATAGCTAAGAGCTAGTAGCAAAATGAAGATAAACCTCAAGAAAGATCAAGAATAGAGATACAAGCCTCCAAATTCCACATGGTTGTCGAATATGAATGACAAACTAATTTCTTTACCCACCGATGGAACAAACCCTCAATCTAGGAGAGTTGTGCACTAGTTGATGGTTGAAGTTGCATGAAGAATTCATCCCTCTTCCTCCTTGGCACCAATATAAAGAAAAATACTCTAGATGAGTATATATGGATTCTAGAAACAATATATAATAGTCCCCTAGTTGAATAATAAGGCTTGGGCCCTTCCCATGAGTATATCCACTCCAATATTGCGCTCCTCCTCTAGGAGAAATCGTCCCACTCACAAAATAAATCAATGTTCCACCAAAACACCTCTCAGATGATACAAGAAGGGATCTATGGCCTCTACCAAGATAACCCAATATCCAAATCCTTCAAAACTCCTTCTCCTTGACCAAATCGAATTGCACTAGCTCCACAAGTGTGCCCCCCTCGTTGGAAACCCTCAATGTTGTGCTCTCCCTCTTTTTGTACTTGTGGTTGGTGTAGAATCCCTCTGAATATGAGTAGATATGATGTAGAATGGTGAGGGAGGAATATTTAACCTCTGTGACCAAGATTGGATCAATATAGGTTGGATATTTCACCATCGAGTTGATCTCTAGGGTTTGTTAATTCAAAACCCTCAAAACCCCCAAGTGCATGGGCTCACTAGCAAGAAGCTAGATATCAAATGATAAAAAAACATAATGAGAGAATAGAGGCCCATGTCTCTCGTTTATCCTCCCTTCTCACCTTGTCTCTCCAAGTGACTTTTACTTTATTTAATTCTTAATTAATTAATTAAATCACTTTAATTAATTAATAAACCATTTTTCCTCTAAAAAGTAGTTTATCCCTCCTTGTGGGTTTCCTAGCCACTGAAAGTCACTTCTCATCATCCTATCGTGTAGTGTTATTCCTCCTGATTCCAATGAGATATTACACTAAGAGGTTCCTCTAAGTATTATTCTCAATATGACCTCCTTAGTGAATTTAATTAACATATGGCCCAAAATAACTCAAAATTACGAAAATCGTCGGAATGCAACGGAACCAAAGCCAAGTTGTGTGGAATGGATCATGATGATGAAATAATATGAGATATGCAATTCAGACCCCCCAAAAAAACCCCAATATCCCATGTACTCATTGTAACCTCCATCTAGCTACTCTGGTCATCATAACACTATGTAATATAATGATGTCCCAAAGTGGGGACATTACACAATCCATAGGCTCGACCTAATGAAACTTCTCAAACTTAAATGATAAATGTAGACTTAACATTAAACACCATAACCATGTCTTATATGAGGAAATGTGACTATCATATTATACCTATCAATACTCTAAGATAATAAAGAAAAACTTGGAGGAGATCCCTTCCAAATCCTCTTCAAAATGGGATTTTAGTACAAGTTCCAAGTAGATGGATTGTTTTAGGAAATACCTATAGGTTGTTAAATGGAAATCTAAGTTCTATATTTGATGCACATGGGTTTCCTATGTGTAGCTCGAGTGTTTTTCATGGAATACACCACTGTAGGTGTGCACACCCCTTTGAGGTCTGGAATAATTTTTTTCATGAATTTCAAAAACAATCAAGAGATTCTCTAAATTCCCTCAGGTTTTCAGATGATATTTTGGATGGATGTAAGGTTATTCTAATGGTTCTTATAAGGTATAATATTTCCATTCCAGATAAATAAATTCATAAAATCCAAAGTTCAAAACCCAAGGAATTTTATGAACAAAAAAAAATATTTTATTTGTTTGTTTTTGTGAAATACATATCCCAAGGAAACCCACTAGGCACTTCCCCTCATCCTAAGGATGGTACCCAAGGTAAAATAGATTCTAAAAAATCTTAAGGATTTGTCAACACAAGGCTCAAGTCCATTACAATACCATACTCATTAAGAGTTCGACATATCACTTGTGGGAATTGAACTTGGGAGGGGAGTATAAACCTATTTATCACAACCACCCAAGTTAGACCCAATTGAAAACAAAAATTTATATAAAAAATTAATTAAATTTCATAATCATACCTCTTCCTCAAATGGTTGTATATTATTCTTCTCCCATGTGTTCAAATCCAAGCTTGGTCACAAAGAGTGATCCAAACTTTATCTCCAATTTCCAGCTTGTTAGTTGAGTGAAATATTATTGGTTGACCTTCCTACCATATTCTAAGGGTACTCTTCTTCCCTTGGAAACTAAAATCTGAAAGGATAGTATGAATTTGCATACAAAATAGTAATAGTGAAAGGGCTCACCAACAAATTGTGCAACTATTTAATGAGATATGGAGTCCCCATTTCCAACTAAAATTGATTAGGATTTTAGCACAATCAAGGCCAAAATCTCCACCTTTTAACCATGAAAATTTTCAACATTAGAACCATCCATCTTTAGGGAGAATAAGGTGCCTTCAATGGCCACCCTTCTTCTCTTCTTATAGTCCTTATGTAACATACACATGCCTTCTTATACAAATTTTTTAATTGTTAATTTACTAATATGCATATTATTCACCAAGCCACATTTCTCTTCCATGCATAATTCTAATTTGTAATTAACTTAATACATATTATTCACCCAACTTCCAACAACCTTTCCTATTTTTACTCATTTATGTTCCTTCTTATCTTTTTTAACCCTTTTTGTGTGTGTGCACATGATAATTCACTCTAAAATAGGATATGAATAGTTTATATTAATGCATGTCTCTAGTGTTTAAGTTCCATTTTAAACTTTTCTAATAAAATCAACATAATTTACCCATAAATTTCCCTTCTAATTAAATGAGTACAATTATCTCTATATGAATAATACTCTCATGAATGCACTTCTGTTATTTAAAATATCATTATAAATCATATGCACATAAAGGATACTATGTCTCATAATAATTAATCTCAATCAAAACTAATATCAAGGACTCCAACCCTTCCCAATCGTACCAATACCAACAACAATATAACTACTACACTCCAACCCCTCCAGGTATGTATATTTTCATGGTGGTGGGAACTAATGTAACACATTCAAGCACTTGTTAAGTCCATCTTGTCTACTTGTGGTGATAGATGCATGGTCATTGAGGAATAAGGATTGCCCATATTTAGTGTTTGTGTCCCTCAATTATACCTTATGAGCAACTAAATTTGTGATATACCCTCATAGTATCATGTAACCTTCTGGGTGAGTATAGTATCCAACTCATTACATGGAGGGATTTTCAGTAGGTAGGAATAGGGATTCTACTCCTATTTTGATAGTATGCATGTCACACGCCCTCCATACAACGCTTACCCATGTGTAAACTTAATTATCAGTATTCATCCATTGTCTCTGCACACATTTAGATACGCGTATCAAATATAACTACTCAAAGAAATTAAAAATCATATTAACATGTTCACACATCATATCCAAATCGAGACATAAGTCTCCTAGCCTCAATTTAGGTCCATAGACTTTGGATCACTCTAGAGTCTAGATACATGTGCCTCTTTCATGTCACACTTGACAAATCATCGATATTTTTTCAAAGATAGATCAATTCAATAGTACAAATCATATCTATATATATATATATATATATATATATATATATATATATATATATA
>JZKD02S1700023.1:308676-324404 GCA_000966675.3 Picea glauca | reverse complement strand
ACAGAGAATGACTCTTTGATGAATTGGAATGAAATAAAGGATTGATTTATGTCTCATCTATCTTGATTATCATCTTGGTGTCTTTACTTCTATCTCTACATTTATTTCAGCAACTATTATATTCAGAAAATTACATAAATAATGAATTTTCCAACAAGCTTTTATTTAAGAAAAGGCTAGCCTAAGCACTTGTAATCAATATTTGTGAGTTAGGATATTATTTTTTATGGCTATAAACATAGGGTGACATTCTCGTCTATTTTTCTTTAGCCAATAAGAATCTAAAAATGCTTGAGTAAGATCATTTCATATCTTTTCCTCAACATTTATTTGGCGACCATACATCTCTGGTTAATTTTATACTCGATTATCATTGAATACATCTATTTTTATGATATTGATTCTTTGACTATTTTTATTTCTTAATGACTGTGCATGTTCCAAGGTAGCCCAATATTGAGCTTGATCTTCAAGATCAGACCAGCATTGCTTTGAACCTGTTTAACACCATTTTAGACACTGCCAATATTCTTGTTGAGCTTAATCATTCATGGACATCAATTGAATGGGATATTAGTGCCCAAGAACGGTGGGAAGCTAAACGTAGAAAACCTAGAAATCAGTAGTAACCTTCTTGTTCCTTCAGTTTTGGCCTTTCTTTCATGTCCTTAGACTCTCGTGTCTCTATAAGAAGAAGAGGCTTATCACCCAAAATTAATCCTATTGTTGAAATAGGAAGGAGAAATGGTGTGTTTTCAACCCAACAAAGTGATCTAAGGATAACTATGTCTAATTCATCCAACTTATCTTTTTACCCCTCGCATATCATCCATAAGATGGCATCTAGTGGTGGCTCGGGTGGCACTGGAAGTGCTTCCTCTTCTCAATCTTCATCTTCATCAGTGATTGGTAGCTTATATAGCCACCATATCCATGTCCAATCTACCACAAATCCCACCAAAGTCATTAAAAATTATGGACTTTTTCAGTTTGAAGAAGACACCACAACCACACCGTGGCATGTGTCCTCTCCTCTTAACCTAGCACTTGCTACTCGTCCACTTCCTAAATTCAAATAAAATCTTCCCGGGTTTTCATGAAATAACATTGTCACTACAAACGAACACCTGGTGGCATTTTCTAATGCTTTTCACAACATAGGAGCCAATGATAATGATACTTTCATGCACTTATTTCTCAATTACTTGGAAGGAAAGGATGCAGCCGATTTTTTTTAAATTCCCCCTAAGATTCTGTCTACTTGGGAGGAGTTAATTTATTGGTTCAGATCCACTTATGGGAAATCAAAAATCCCAGCCAAAAAGTTACAAGAATACAATAACATCACCTATAAGGATGGTGAGACCATCAAGTCATTCAACTTGTGTTTCACTAAGTTATACAATCAGATCCATGAACTCATTTGACCTCATAACCAAGTCACTTTCATTCATTACTACAATGCATTACCTTCCCCCTACCGTCATAGGCTTGAGGAAAAATCCATTGATAATATCGGTTTCTCTCTGCATATTTGTTTAGAGTATGAAGAATAGCTTGAAAGGACGGGTCTTCCTCTAGGAGAATCGATTAAACAAATAGAAATGTCCACCCTCTTACAGCTAGTGCAGGATATGAATAATTGTATGATATCATAAGAGAGAAAGGAAATTTTCTCCTCTCTCATCCCTGGAGCTTCATCATCTTATGCACCCCCCTTTAGAATCCCAATTGAAAATAATTTTCAGCCTAAAGCTATCTTGCCTTGAAGCTGGTGTAATTTTTGCGAGGAACACCATGAGGAAGACACATGTGATGTAAGGAAGAGTGCCAGAGATAATATATTTGGTAAAAGACCAGAAACTACTAGCATTGTCCTAGATATTGCAGAGCCAGAAGATGTCATGATCATCAATACTAGGAACAAAGGCTATGCTCCCAAGGGAAAATTTGATCCTCCCCGCAATTCTTCTAGCCTGAGCTCATCCTCACCCGCTGCTACTATTTAGGTTCCTAAGGTTCCTAATAGTCAAGGAACAACTTCCCCTCTCCCCTCTTCCAAATACAATATCTTGAATCAGTTGACCAACATCAAAGTAGATGCAACCCTTCTGGACATGGTTGATGTCCCTGAATAACAAATGCATCTAAAACACTTCATGGAAGGAAAATATTATGTTGTATCCAATCTCTCTGAAGAGGTGAACGAAAAGGATTCATCTATAAATAAAGTAGATGTACGTAACTTTAGATACCCTGTAAAAAATCCCCTTTTTATATTTCTTTAAATATTATGGATAAGATAGCCCATTGTTGTCTCATTTATGGCAGTTCGAGCCCAAGTGTGATGTCGAAGATTATTATGGAAGAGATAGGCTTGTCTTGTACAAATGAAAATGCCAGAAGCATGCTCTCCTATAATATTCTACAACAAATGACCATAGGTGAGATTAAATATGTGACCTTAGTTTTGTGTGCACACCCTAAAATAAGGACAACCCTTACTATTCAGGTAATTGATATGCTAGTAAAAAATTACTCAATCATCTTGGGAATAGATTGGAAAGCTTTGATGGGTGGATACCTCTCACTCGATGGGACACACTTATCCATTCCCCAAAATAGTAAAAACATTATAGTCCTTAGAGAAGGAAGGATCTCACCTTACATAGAGAGTGTCCCACAACCTAATGTAAACTATATCGAAGAGGACCTAAGGTTGTATTCCATATTTGTTGAGGAGGATAACATTCCCTTGGATTCCATCAAACGATGTTGAGCTATCAATCCAATACAAGGAAACAACAACAATATTCCTAAATCCATTTCTCAATTCAATCAGACTACAACAAAACCATACTGTTTTTAAAAACCGTTCCCTTCTCTGATGGTGAAATCAACAATATCCATAACATACACAGTGGATGGCCATGCCACAACTATTATGATTTCACTACTCCGATTTGTCAATTTAAAACACATAGTCACATCAATCATCAACTCGAAATAACATGTTGTAGGAAGCCCACACAAACCATTGCATACCGCATGAAGCATCATTGTGACTTAATCAATTATAAACTAATGTTGGGTTAACAATTCAATAATTACAATGTAAGAGAGAATGACTGTGTATTCAATCCCATTTATCTAATCAACCAATTAACCATGATGATCTTATAATAGTAACTGATGCAATGAATAAATATAAAAACCAACACCATTTTCAACATAATCAACAGGGACAAGCCCATAATCGAACACTGTCGACAATACACCACCAACTCATAACAATCAAAAGTATACCTGACAAGACATAATGGTTCCCTCTATAAAAAATCGGGCTTAATAAATCAAGGGTTTTCTCTGTGGACCAACATATAGAGACTGGAGTCAACCCCCAACCGAGTGAGAACCTCCAAGACCAACAGTGCACACACAGGGTATACCACCAATGAATTCATAGATAGGGTGACAGTTCACGAGATAGGAGAGACTATGAATAGAGGAGAAAAGGCTTCATTTTGGTTCTGTAACAACACTTAGAACATGCAGGGTACAACCCTCGTGGTTTTCCCAATAAACCGAAGAATGTTGAGATAAATAGAACCGAGAAATAGAAATCAACCTTAATCAAGCCCTTTGGAATAACATCCATCATATCCCACTGGACAAACATCAGTAACATGAATGAACCCATACCCAAGTGAAACTATATGCAGTGACACAAGGTGTTTCAAACCTAGCAACCCCATAACAGCAAAATGACTAGGTATGGTGATAAGAATGTGTGGAGACAGCCATCCAATCTGGACTGAATGAAACCCTTCAACAATAATCGAACACTCTCGACAATACACCACCAACTCATAAAAATCAAAAGTATACCCAACAAGACATAACAGTTCCCTCTATAAAAAATCGGGCTTAATAAATCAAGGGTTTTCTCTGTGGACCAACATATGGAGACTGGAGTCAACCCATAACTGAGTGAGAACCTCCAAGACCAACAGTTCACACACAGGGTATACCACCAATGAATTCACAGATAGGGTGACAGTTCACGAGATAGCAGAGACTATGAACAGAGAAGCAAAGGCTTCATTTTGGTCATGTAATAACACTTAGAACACGCAGAGTATAACCCTCGTGGTTTTCCCAATCAATCGAAGAATGTTGAGATAAACAGAACTGAGAAATAGAAATCAACCTTAATCAAGCCCTTTGGAATAACATCCATCATATCCCACTGCACAAACATCAGTAACATGAATGAACCCATACCCAAGTGAAACTATATGCAGTGACACAAGGTGTTTCAAACCTAGCAACCCCATAATAGAAAAATGACTTGGTATGGTGATAAGAATGTGTGGAGACAACCATCCAATCTGGACTGAATGAAACCCTTCAACCAAGATCAATAAGAATGACAGAGAGCCTTTATGGATTCTAACACTCAGAATGATCAATGAAACTGTGACTTCAAACATTATTGCAATGAAAACCACACCAACCATTCATTCCAGAAAAAATATCACAATTTTACACAGTTGTTAGTCTTAAGAAAAGCACAAACCCATACATCACTGAGCCAATATCTATTTCATAACCAGAGCAGGTTCATGGATGGCGAAAAGACATACATGTAACCAAGAAAACCTTAAAAACGTGAGCTTTGGCTAAGCAGTTCTTCCTCTACTTAAAAATCGTAGCTTAACCACAACCATCACAATTGAACAATAGCCAAGCCAGGGTGACAGCTAATGGGAGGGGTATGGAGTGACATGTAGTAAATGCACATCTCCTCCATCCTCCAGTCATTCAATTCCTTAGTAGACGCTAGCCCACTATTCCATTAATTCATTCAATTAAACCATGCATCGAAACCAACATCCACTATTTGCCAAAAGTGCCACCCTATGTCATATTAACCACTACCAACCATACTATAATGCATATCACATGTGTTTCCATATAACTCAATAAATCATATAGCCACTAACCCCGTTAGCTAGGACTAACAACCATCCTTTTAATTCCAATGCATATAGTGTAGCATATTAATATAGTATAGTTTCTTCCTTTTGTATTTTGTTTATATTGTTTTTTATCTCTTTCCAACTTCTCTTGTGTGTTGTTACTAACATGCCTCTTGTGCAGGTATCACAATAATCAATTGAGGAACAGATAGCAAGGGTAACAATGGATAATCATAGGCCATTGTAACATGAAATTAGAGCTTAGAGCAACATAAACAACACATAACATGCCTTATCCATCATTCATTTGTCGCAATTAGAACCAACACATAATAGGCATTATCCATTTCAAATAAAACAAAGATTTCATAAATCATGTAGAACCCTGTAAGCAGTGTCGAACAACAGCATAAACATGAAATAAGAACCAGATATGATCTCCCAATCTACAAGGGGGTCCCACCTACTAGTATTATATATCTTGTTAGATTTATAATAATAGGCTTTAGAAATACTTTGTGGGAAAAATACTCATTGCGATTTTAATCGTCAACACTCCCCAGTAGAGGGAAGTGATCAGATCCCCAGTAGAGAAATCTACCCCAGCATAGGTTGGTAGCCCCAATGCAGGCTGGTAAACTACCCCGACGTAGGTTAGTAACTCCAACATAAGATGGTATGCTACCCCAACATAGGTTGGTAACCCCAACACAAGCTAGTATGCTACCCCATCATAGGTTGGTAACTCCAACACAGGTTGGTATGCTACCCCAGCGCAGGTTGGTAACCCCAACGCAGGCTAGTACGCTACCCCAATGCAGGTTGGTATGCTACCCCAGCACAGGTTGGTAACCCCAACGCAAGTTGGTATGCTACCCCAGGATAGGTTGGTAACCCTAACGTAGGCTGGTACACTACCCTAGCGCAAGTTGGTAACCCCAACGTAGGCTGGTACGCTACCCCAACATAGGTTGATAGCTCCAATGCAGGTTGCTACACTACCCTAGCGCAGGCTGGTACCCAAACATAGGCTGGTATGTTACTCTAGTATGAAAGGAATACCACGAGGAATGATGATGATTATGATAAGAGGAATACCTTCCTCATTAAGGAGTGTTAAATTTTTGAGTCAAATTCTGTGTGAACTGACGATTTACTAGTTCTTTATGAACTAGATGTCGACCTGTAGTGTCGAAAATGATTCTCAGTTAGAGTGTTGATCAGTAGCATCGGAGGTTACTAGCTAGAGGGCCAGCCAGTAGTGTTGGAGGTGTTTTCTAGATATATGGCTAATGTGCGGCTATGATGGTGATACTTGTTACATGATTTGTTTGATCATATGATAGCCTGCGTGGCTATGGTGATGTTACCTATAGACTAGTCTGCAAGACCATGTGATTCGTTCCCATGCCATGTGAGATGGATGGATGTGTTTGATACCAATACATAAATAACATATTAGTTAATACCTCCCTAGCTAAGAGGGACTGTTGATGTTTTGGTAGTTGCGTGAGATATTAACATCCACGTGTAACCTATGACTTAGAGTAGAATATTCTGGAAGCAAGTGAACCATTAAAAAGATGTGTGGAAACCCTATAAGACAAGTTAGACTAGAAGAATAATAATATTATAATATTATCTTCGAGAAATACAAGTCGACTCCACAGGAAAAAGATAAACAAAAAATATAATTACCAAAAATTCAAGTCGGCCTAGCCAGAAAAGTCACTAGATAGATTAATATAAATAGAGGATGTTTTAGCTCATTTGAATAACCAGTTGGTATGCAAGTCTTATGGAGAGCTGAATTTGCAATTGCAACTACTGCTGCAAGGAGGAATAAGGGCACATTGTCATCTCTTGGTCTTGATCTCTCTCTTGGTGATTCTCTTGGTGACATTCTTGGTGACATTCTTGGTGATTCTCTTGGTGACATTCTTGGTGATACTCTTGGCGATATTCTTTCTATGGCACAAGTTTGAGAGAGTAGTGCAATTGCAGATGCTACAGTTGTGTATGGTACTTGATCTGTGAATATGGAGACTCTCTCTCTTTTATGCTATCCTTGGATAAGGAGTGATATACTTGTCTTGATTTATTGTTGCAGTTAGCAGCTAAGGTTTATCTGTTGGTTGTGGAGTAGGCTTGTTGAAATTATTCTAAGAAAAGGTTAGTGTGCTCGGGGGTGGCATATGTGAATGCTTATGGTTTAGTGAAAATGATGTGACATTGTCTATGGTTAAATGAGCATACCAAAATTTCAACACTTAGAAGATTATCTTATCTTGGAATTACTAAATAGTTTTGTTGGAGCTATTTATTTTTCCATGGTATCACTTATTAGAAATGGAATGAAGATATTTTAATTAACCAAATATAGTTTTAACCCACTCTTTTAATTACATTTAACATGACTATTGATGATATTTATTTGAACGTTATGTCTCCCAGAATGGTTCTCATCCATTATTTACATGCTTAGGTTCATCGGGATTCTCTATCTTTTATATGGCCAAAGTAATAATATGAATCTTGTCAAACAAAGGGATCTTCAATTCTCTTCCTTTGAAATAAATTTGAGACTTCCTACATCAAGAGTTGAGCACATCATGTAGCCTTACTCAATGGACCAAAATAAACCGATCTCTTTATACTTTTCCTATTTTATAAGGAAACAAGATGAGGTCTATGAGAATAATATTTCAACTTCTTTAATGGCAAAACAAGGGGAAAAGTCAAGCACATGTAGCATGATGAGGATGAAAGGTCATTCCACTCCGTTAAACAATATTTCAAAATATATCTGAATGAAAAGGGCCCTTGTCCATGTCTTCTTTCCCATTACATGCCTTCCCATATATCTATTACATTATTGAAATTGTATCTTGCTCTGATAAACCTCCTATAGTCCATTTTAATGTTTTTGGAAATCCATTTTTCACTTGTATAGAAATAGTTTTAGGCTAGCATTTTGAAAGAAAGGTTCAAGAGAGTTATTTCCTTTTTATTTTCATAATAACTTGGTTTCTTGACTTTTAAAAGAACTTAATCAATCATTTATTAATGTGGATTCCATGTGTATTGATAGTCTCTAATTTTGTTTCTGATTTAGTGAAAAATCCTAATCCTAAACCCTTCCTACCCGAACTTCATTATCTTCTTTCATTTTATTTAAGTCATTGTTTTCATCTTGTTATGGTTTGCGTTTTAGATTTTTGGATAATTTCTTTAAGTTTGGAGTTTTAAGACATGGTTTGAATAATGTGTCACTTCATATGCCTGTTTGAATTTTACAAATTCAAATTATGCTAAGTCATTAATAGCGCTACTGGAATAACATTATTCCCATAGCGCAAATATACCGAGATCGTGGACTAAGAGTTCGCATGTGTCCCATGATGTCTCTCAAATCATTTGATGATTGAAACTGTTACATGATCGAATCGCTCTGTACTTGCAAAGGACTCATTTCAAATCATTCAATTCCCAAAGATCATTATTTGAAATAACCACTCTTCATCCTGATTTTGCTGAATTTTAAGCGTAGATGTTTTCTCAAGAGAACGGTTATATATTAACAGATTGCAGGTAGCATATTCAAAATCCGAGAAGTGCTAGTTGTAGCATTGTGTTTTGATGGTGCCTAAGAGGAGCGAACAAGTGGTCAGATTAGAACCTGAGGGTACCGAACTTCTCGAAGCTTATCCTCAGATGGCTCAAAGGTTCAGAGATGCAGGTTGGTTCGAATTCCTCACCACTTTCCAAGGTCATGACAAACAGGTCTCTATGGAGTTTTCACAGAACTTTGATGGTTATGAAGTGGAGATTGGGAAGCTGCTAATGTTGGTGACAGAAAAAACAATTGCCAAAGCTTGCAAATTGGTGGTTGGAGGAGAACGATGGTGGAAGAAGGAGAATGTGGTTACAGAGTTTATCAAACAATTATTTCTTCCAGATAAACAAAATACGAATTGGAGAAAGGGTGTTCCTCACAGCTGGATTAGACCAGAATGGCACACTGCTCTGATCATTATCCATAGGTATATCACCTATGAAGGAAGATTCTCACTAATTTATATCTATCACATTAGGTTATTAATGCATATAAATGGTGATTATCCTTTAAATCTACCTTACTTTCTACTCAAAATCTTGACAAAAATGTCAAAAAGAGTGTAGTCACTCTCCTCCAATGCAAAGAGTAGCATGTTTCATCGGGTCTTAATTAAGACTTTAGTCATGTCTTCTCTGAGAGAAATATAGAAACCCTATAGCTGGCTCATGCAATCCTTAAATCTTGATCCACAGTCCAGGAAATAGAACAAAGGCAAAGGAAAAAAGACTGTTACACAGAAACAAAATATTTCAATTGATGAAACCCCTATTAAAGAGGAAGTGCCTACTATCTGGGTGATGAGGAATAGCAGAGGTAAAAGACCGAAATTGGATCTAGAAATCGAAATCTTTTTTGAGGAAGATGTTAAAGGGGAAGAAGATTCAGATGAATATTTTGATATTCAAACTACAGTCAAGTATGAATCACCTTCAACCAGTAGAAAGAGCTCTGTAGTTAAAAGGACAAAGAATAAATGTGGGCCTGTGTCTCAAAACCCTAGAAGGAATTCTACTAGGGTTACCAACAAATATAGATTGAAGTCCAAATCCATGTTCAATCCCTAAATCAAATAAGAAAATGTCATAGTTATAGAAGATCACTATGAATATGTTGAAGCAGGTACCAGGAAAAAAGAAAAAAGACCTCCATTCCATAAGAAACCAACAAAAATAGGTAAATAGATTGTTTCATCATCTACGGGACTTGTCATAAGAGCTACAACCATATTGGCAAAAGCTAAAGAAATTGCTAAAGGTATCAGTGAGATCCCTGAAAATAAAAAGGGTTACCTTGTAGATTCAGATCACATATCAGATATGCTAGAAGCCATGGATTCAGCAAGTTCTGATGAAGAACACAACTCAGGATTGGTTTCTAAATACCAATTTAAATTGACAGAACCCAAGGTTTCCATAAATCTGAATGAGCCTACACCTTCTGAAGAGTTCCCCGAATTCAAGGTCAAAGTCAGAACTGATAGAGAAAGGATCAAGGAACTCCAGAAGACAGTGAGACAGTTAAAAAGAGAAAAGACTCATATAGAACAATGGAGTGCTCATCAGCAAGAAAGAATTCAAGGTTTCAAGAAGAAGGAAAAAGAGCAAAGGGCATTTCTCAAAGAAATTTAGAGAAATAAACTTCAGACTCTATTGGCATAATGTCGTGCTTACCACAAAGCTCAAATGGAAAACTACCAAAGCTATTGTTGTTATCACACCCTAGAAGTTTCATGAAGATTAGTACAATCATAATTTTGATGTTTTTCAGGGAATATGGCAATGTCTACTCATTTTGGCTTATGAAATGCAAAGACCTTGAAATGTATGACTAGATCAAACTAATCCATGTTTTGTAGAATCGAATGTAATGCTGGAAAGATCATACAATATTAAGTTGTTGAGCAATGATCTATTTTTGGATGTAAATGCTCTTTTGAGCTAACCTTCCTAATAGATATATGCTATCTAGATCTAGTCATTAAAAACACTCTAGAAAATAGGATCAGGGGTTTTGTGTATAGTTTAAATATGCATAGGAAAGACTCTGTTAGGGGTCGAAAAATTGGAGATCTATAAGACTTGTTTTGTGAATCCTTGTAAAGACTTTATGTTCCATTTTGACACTTAATAGAAAAGGCATATGGATGGTTAGACTCTTTTTTCTACTCTGTTTTTATTTCTTCATGCTTGAGTTCATTATTCAAACTGCAATGCATTTGTTTCATGATTGTTAATTAATACAGTAAAAATTTGTTGTGGAAATTATTTTCAAGTTTTGATTTCAGGTGGATGGTCTTGTTTCTTTATGATATTCTGAGACAAGAATTTATGTGAAGTTGACAAATTGAAAGCTTCATCCTCTCTTTTTCTTATTGGTCTAATCTATCTATGTGACTACCTTTTAACCAGTCAATGGGATATATTATGTTCTTATTTTGATTTTCATGTTATGTTATAACCTTGAGCGAGTTTTCAACCACCCTGCTCAAAAAATAAAAACCATAAAAACCTTCAAAACACTTTGCAATAAATAAATGATGCCCTAGCTTTCCCTCTCACAGTCAAGTGCAAATTTAGGGACTAACCTCTTTTGGCACCATTGTCGGGGACGAAGCAATGAAGAAATCTTCCCTGGGAGAACAACAACGATCAGATCCTCTTCTTGATGGTGAACACGAAGAGAACATGTGCTAGACTTTAGACCTTTCACCATGGCGACTCCATTGTCTAAAGATCAATAGGTGACTCCACTAGGGATCCAAGTATGGAAGCCTTTTGGCTCAAAGGTTATCCTTTTGTGACTTTTCAGATGTAGTTGGTTTTCCAAACCCAATGCTTAGCAGAGATGAATGGGAAGTTGTCCTTCCTACATTTAAAGGTGAATATTGGGAGGTTTCGGCCGAACATCTGCTTGATTTTCATGAGTTTATTCATGAACATCAGATTGTGCATGAGGATGTCAAGATCAAGCTTTTCAGATACTCATTGAAGGGAGCAACCCTCGACTGGTGCAGATCTCTTCCATCTTCAAGTATTAACTCATTGGCAAGTTTTCATAATGCTTTCAATATATTTTGTAAAGAAAAATTTTCAGCTGAAAGTCTTTTTGAAAAGTGTTGTGATGTATTTGAGAAGCATATTCAGCAAAAAACAAATTTTTCTCCTGATGGTAAGGATGAAAATCATGTTGTTGAGGAAGACTTTAAAGATACAATTGGTTATGGTTATAAGGATTGCATAGTTGTAGTTTCATTTGACCTTGTCCTTGATGTACCTACAGTCCTTGATTTGAATGAAAAAGATCTTGTTTATGATGAGTATAAGGAACATGTGTTTCCTCAACATATTGTTGTTGATGAGCCTCATAAACATAACAGAATTGAGGGAGGTTATCAACAACCTGTTATCTTTATGGTGACATAAGCTGAGCAACAAATTTATGAAAACAGCCTACACATTAGTCATGAACATTTGGAACCAGTATATGGAAGTATCGAGCAACAAGAAGAGGTAACCATTTACATCTATCAATCTACTTCTTTCCATGATCTGGTAGCCATTTATATGGAGTTATGTTTCTCAGAAGAGTTTGGCCTTGCTATTTTTGGAATTAAATCATACGATGGTTGTAGGTATGTGTCACAAATTAAAATTCGGTTACATATAATGAATTCTTCTCTGATTTCCATCTACGTTGAAAGATACTTGGTAAATGGTTTGATGTTATCATGGCTTCATTGGAAGCATGATGTCACATAATGAGCCAATTTTTACTGGTTAGAAGTAGGAATAGATATAAGAATAAGCTCGCCATCAAGTATGAGATTATTTTCAGTCTGTTAGTTTGCAGCAGAAAGTTTGGTTTTGGCATTATGTTAGAGTTTGAATAAGTTGCAGAAGTTTGGGCTTGATTTGAACTGCTATTGACTGACTCCATAACCCAATGGACTAGACACAACACAGAAGAATGTGAATATTTGCAGAGACAAAATTTTGTAGGTTGTGTTGCATGGATGCACAGAGGAAAAGGCATAGTGGTTTGCTTGTTATTGATGCCTCACGGGGAGACCATCATCCCCTAGAAGGAGCCAATGTTAGTATCTAATTTTGTTTTTGATTTAGTGAGAAATAATAATCCTAAACCCTTCCTACCCGCACTTCATTATCTGCTTTCGTTTGATTTAAATCATTGTTTTCAGCTTGTTATGAGTTGCGTTCTAGCTTTTTGGATAATTTCTTTAAGTTTGGATTTTTAAGACATGGTTTGAATAATGTGTCACTTCATATGCCTGTTTGAATTTTATAAATTCAAATTATGCTAAGTCATTAATAGTGCTATTGGAATAACATTATTCCCATAGCACAAATATAATCATGCCTTAATATGTGCCCGCCACCCAAATTCTGTTATGATTACCCAGATCGTGGACTAAGAGTTCACATGTGTCCCATGATGGCTCTCAAATCATTTGATGATTCAAACCATTACATGATCAAATCACTCTATACTTTCAAAGGACTCATTTCAAACCGTTCAATTCCCAAAGATCATTATTTGAAATAGTCACTCTTTGTCTTGATTATGTTGAATTTTAAGTGCAGATGTTTTCTTAAGAGAACGTTTATATATTAACAGATTGTAGGTAGCATATTCAGAATTTGAGTAGTTCCAGTTGTAGCATTGTTTTTTGATGGCGCCTAAGAGGAACGGACAAGTGGTCATATTAGAACCCGAGGGTGCCGAACTTCTCGAAGCTTATCCTCAAATGGCTCAAAGGTTCAGAGACACTGGTTGGTTCGAATTCCTCACCACTTTCCAAGGTCACGATGAATAGGTCTCTATGGAGTTTGCACATAAATTTGATGGTTATGAAGTGAAGATAGATAAGTTGCTAATGTTGGTGACAGAACAAACATTTTCCAAATCTTGCAGATTGGTGGTTGGAGGAGGACGATAGTGGAAGAAGGAGCATGTGGTTATAGATTTTGTCAATCAATTCTTGCTTCTAGATAAAAAAAATCCGAATTGGAGAAAGGGATTTCCTCACAGCTGGATTAGACCAGAATGGCACATTGCTCTGATCGTTATCCACAGGTATATCACCTACGAAGGAAGATTCTCACTAATTTATATATATCACATTAGGTTATTAATGCATCTAAATGGCGATTATCCTTTAAATATGCCTTAATTTCTACTCAAAATCTTGACAAAAATGTCAAAAACAATGCAGTCACTCTCCTCCAATGCAAAGAGAAGCATGTTTCATTAGGTCTTAATTAAGACTCTAGTCATGTCTGCTCTGAGAGAAATATAGAAACCATGGAGCTTTCTCATGCAATCCTTGAATCTTGATCCATGGTCCAACAAACAAAAGAAAGGCAAAGGAAAGAAGACTGTTACACAGAAACAAAATATTTCAATTGATGAAACCCTTGTTAAAGAGGAAGTGTCTACTATAAGGGTGACGAGGAATAGCAGAGGTAAAAGACCGAAATTGGATCTAGAAATCGAAATGTTTTCTAAGGAAGATGTTAAAGGGGAAGAAGATTTAGATGAATATTTTGATATTCAAACTACAGTCAAGCATGAATCACCTTCAACCAGTAGAAAGAGCTCTGCAGTTAAAAGGACAAAGAATAAAGGTGTGTCAGTGTCTCAAAACCCTAGAAGGAATTCTACTAGGGTTACCAACAAATACAGATTGAAGTCCAAATCCATGTTCAATCCCTCAATCAAAGAAGAAAACATCATAGTTATAGAAGATCACTCTGAAGATGTTGAAGCGGGTACCAGGAAAAAAGAAAAAATACCTCCATTGCATAAGAAACTAGCAAAAAGAGGTAAACATATTGTTTCATCATCTACAGGACCTGTCATAAGAGCTACAACCATATTGGCAAAATCTAAAGAAAATTCTAAAGGTATCAGTGAGATCCCTGAAAATAAAAAGGGTTACCTTGTAGATTCAGACCACATATCAGATATGTCAGAAGCCATGGATTCAGCAAGTTATGATGAAGAACATGGATCAGGATTGGTTTCTAAATACTGAGTTAAATTGAGAGAACCCAAGGTTTCCATAAATCTGAATGATCTTGCACCTTCTGAAGAGTTCCCCAAATTCAAGGTCAAATTCAGAACTAATAGAGAAAGGATCAAGGAACTCCAGAAGACAGTGAGACAGTTGAAAAGAGAAAATACTCATATAGAAAAATGGAGTGCTCGTCAGCAAGAAAGAATTCAAGGTTTCAAGAAGAAGAAAAAAGAGCAAAGGGCATTGCTCAAAGAAATCAGAGAAATAAACTTCAGACTCTATTGGCATAATGTCGTGCTTACCACAAAGCTCAAACAGAAAACTGCCAAAGGTATTGTTGTTATCATACCCTAGAAGTTTCATGAAGATTAGTACAATCATAATTTTGATGTTTTTCAGGGAATATGGTAGTGTCTACTCATTTTGGCTTTTGAAATTCAAAGACCTCGAAATGTATGACTATATCAAACTAATCCATGTTTTGTAGAATCGAATGTAATGCTGGCAAGATCATACGATATTAATTTGTTGAGCAATGATCTCTTTTTGGAATGTAAATGCTCTTTTGAGCTAACCTCCCTAATAGATAGATTTTATCTAGATCTAGTCATTAAAAACACTCTATAAAATAGGATCAGGGGTTTTGTGGATAGTTTAAGTAGGCAAAGGAAAGACTCTGTTAGGGGTCGAAAAATTGGAGATCTAGAAGACTTGTTTTGTGAATCCTTGTAAAGATTTTATGTTCCATTTTGACACTTAATAGCAAAGGCATATGGATGGTTAGACTCTTTTTTCTACTCTGTTTTTATTTCTTCATGCTTGAGTTCATTATTCGAACTGCAATGCATTTGTTTCTTGATTTTTAATTAATACAGTAAACATTTGTTGTGGAAATTATTTTCAAGTTTTGATTTCAAGCTGATGGTCTTATTTCTTTATGATATTATGAGACAAGAATTTATGTGAAGTTGACACATTGAAAGCTTCATCCTCTCTTTTTCTTATTGGTCTAATCTATCTATGTGACTACCTTTTAACCAGTCAATGGGATATATTATGTTCTTATTTTGATTTTCATGTTATGGTATAA
>JZKD02S1700023.1:247962-300301 GCA_000966675.3 Picea glauca | reverse complement strand
CCACCCATGCACTTGTATTTATTTGTGGTAGTGGTCCATGTGTCTACCATGGAATTTTCTTTTATAGTTATGCATTGAGGATTAATGGATTTTAGTTAAGAATTCAACTAAATGATACCTCAGTGGTGGTAGAAGGGGGGGAACTAGGCACATTAGTATTTTGGATTTGCAGAGAAGGAGATAACAACTACAAGTTTAAAAAATATATATTGGAGAAATATATACACCATAGAAAAAATTCAATATGGGAAAAAAAACCTTAACTAAATTACTACAAATCCAATAAAATTAAAACATATCATCATACTTACCTAGCTCAAAAATCCTCCATGGGAGATATATTTTGAAATACCATGGTAAATATGTCCATGGAATGTGAATGGATGATCTAGAATCAATCTTTATATAATTTGTCATCTACTATGGCACTTTTAGGGTGGAAAATAAGAGTTATTGGTTTTTAGGGTCCACTTTAGGGGTAGGTCCCACTTTCATGATTTGGGGTTCAAAAACTTCCAAATCTTGTTTGATGCCTTAAATGCCATTTTTGGGGTCAAAATTTTGTGAGCAAAGTTCCCATCCTCATGATGTTTTTCTACACATAAAGATATTTCCAACAATGTAAATATCACCTCAATTAAGTTCATATGTGGAAATTATGCCTCAGGCAAGTTGATCTATCTTATTGACCATTATGATATGTATTGGATGTCATGTCAACTTCCATTACTAACACATATGGAGCTAGTCATGTGTGGACTTTCAATAGGAAGCAAAAGGATGGTTTGGCAGTGCTATGTTTTTCGAACCCAATTCACAACTATTTGTGAATCACCAAAAATCTGAATAGAGCTAACATTTTTTTCTTTTGCAAAGAGGAGAAGCAATTTGAGAGACATCAATTCATAATAATTATTGGATTGAGGGCCCAGCCCCATATGTGTTTTGAAACAAACATGGTATGACATATGGAACACAGCCCCCCACATATTTGGTTCCTATTTTGGGATGCACCATCGAAAAAATCCCACGGTCTTTGTTGGTCCTCCCTTTATTCACGAATTACCCTTAGAGTTGTTTTCTCTTTGTGTTGTGGAAGGTGATAAAGGATACTAATACATTGAGAAGCAGTAACTTCAGGAGGGATTTCTTTATTTTGAAAAATTGAGGAATTTCTAGCAAGCCAAGTATCCCAACATACCATAAGTGGGAGAGCTCTTACATCATTGTTATTGGTGTTGGAGGTCCAGTTCTTCTAGGCATCCTTGATCCTCTTCCCTTTCCAAGAGAAAACAAGCCCCTTCATTTTGGATGCCTCTTGACAGACCTTCTTAATAAAGGAACAGAGAAAGAAAAGGTGAGTTTGGGTTTCCTCTTTAGCTTTGCATAGTGGGCACCATCTTGGACCTGCTATTTTCCTTTTCTCTCAGAAACTCCTAGGTAGGAACTTTTTTGATTAACAAACACCACATAAAAATCTTGGACTTGAGTAGAGAGTTTAGCTTCCACATCCCTTTCCACCATCAGTCAGGCTCCCTAAAGTGTAGGTCAACATTCAGTTGAATATACCCCATTTTTGGAGTATATACTCTAAGAGGATCCAAATCCCATACCAGCTCATCTTCCTTGTCCATTAAGCGTATATGTGCGAACTTCAAAGCCCTAGTGTATTTTTCCCATATCCTCCAAGCCCATATGTAGGTAAGTCTATCATTCCTATGACTAGATAGTGGTTCAAACATGATCTCCTACCTAAGCAAGGTAAACCAACCCCTTTTCTTAGAGACTTTGGATCAAAGGTTATGGAAGAAGATGTGCTCCTCCACTACTGGGCCAGGGATCCTTTCTCGACCAATTTTTTTTTCCATTTCCTATCCTCCACACGATTCCATCTCCAATTACATCAATTGATGACACCAAGTCTTTCCAAATAATTGAATCTGAAGAATATTTCTTTGAAGGGATCCTTAACCATTTCTAGATTGAATATGGTTGAATGTGTTTATGAGTCACCACCTGAGTCCATAATTTTTTTATGGATATCAATATCCAAACTAACTTTGTAGCCAAGGACTTACAAAACAAAAAAATGTTCTTTAGTCTCGATCCTCCCAAGTTTTTTGGAACAACCAGAGTAGCCCATTTCACCCAAGGAAGGACAATTTTTTCTTGGGTCCCTTCCAACAAAACCTTTGAGTAGATATTCCTAATATTCTCAAGTATCCCTTTCAATATCCATGTTAATGACATCCAATAAACCAATATGGCTTCCAAAACTGATTTAACCAATACCAGTCTTCCTATGCGAGAGATCCTTTTGAAACTCCATATTGTCACAGGGGCAGACCCAGGGTTCAATGCTTCAACAACACACCAACAAAACCCTAACTACCGACGCTTTCAGCAACACCTGCGAAGCAGATGAAGTCTCACCCGAGGTAGAGGTAGGGGGGGGGGTTGCAGGACTCAAGTGTCTACAACCTAGCTGGGACACAAATCTGTGATCACACACTTAAAAGATCACTTAGCAATTAACATTCAGTATTATTTAACCCTTATTCACATCGTAGGTTAAACCCTTATTATAGATCAGCGCAGTAGTAATCAAGCTTAAGCACATCTAACCATTTAGCACATAGCATCAAAGAAAATCTAGCATTCATTCATATATAAAGCACTAAGCATCAATGGATCTACCTATCATGCATCAAGATTAAGAAAATACAAACAGAAACATCATGAACACATTGCACAAAGCACAATAACACAGGATATACGTGGTTCACCCCAGTGTGGGGCTACGTCCACCAACTCTTCTTCTTCTTTATTAGCTTCTTCCAATCTGCTTACATGCACCAAGCCACAAATCCAACTCCACAAAGGACAGGAGATTTGCACGCACCTCGCTATATCCTCCTTCCCTGAGTTAGGTCAAAGAACAAAGCCTTACACATTCTACGCACAAAGCACTACAAAACTCTTGCACTTAGCTTTGCAAGTCTCAACACATCCTTGCACAAAGCCAACTAGTCTTGCACTAAGCTGATCAATGACTAGTCACTACTAGATCTACTTCTTACATTGTCTAGCTACTTATTTATACATTACAAAAGGGGCCTAAACATGGGAAAACCCATGGGCCGACATCCCATACCTATTAGATAAACCCTAAAATCCCCAAAAATCCCATAGCTCCTGTGATCTCTTCATCTTTTCAACAGCTGTAAGCTGCTTCATTTGTGCTTACACAGTTGATGCCTATCGCTTCTCCTCCTAGAGTTGTGCCTCCAATCTCCTTAGCTTCGGGTCTTCTGCAAGGCACTCATAGGTCTATGTACTTATGTTACTTAGTTGCTTGCATTCTGAAGCCAACACCCTTATTTTTTCTACTGCGCTCCTAGTAGTTTCTTCCCTTTGGTCTCTCACTTCTTGCGGAGTGCTTGGTACTACTTGGAGTTCTAGCTCTGCTACTCTTTCTTGAAGCTACTAAATGGATTTAGCGAGCTTTCCCACTTGACTCTCGGATGTCTCTTCTTTTATCTAGGCTAAGCCCGGCATAGAGAGAATTTCTCTAGTCACTGCCTCTCTAACCCCCATCTGCTCCGCGAGCATCTGGTATTTCTCTTTCTGGATTTTCTCTCTATCCTCCTCAAACTTTTCTCTAATGTCATCTTTCTCTTGTTGCGAAACCCAAAGTTTCTCAAGGGCTTCCTCCTTTTCTTGCTTCAAGGCCTCTGTGGCCTGCTCTTTTTCTTCCTATACTCAATGAAGGCGAGCTTCTGTTGCATCTTCTATCCTTCACAATTGGGTAGGCTCATCCCCCAATTCTACACCTTCTGATGACGATGGCATAGTAGACACTCCACGGCTCGAGTAGAGAGCTTGTTGTACCCCCTTCAGCTCCACCTCGATTCTTTCATACATCGTTTCCTGCTTTGCTTCATGTTGCTTCAAGATACCCTCTGACGTGTCTTCTATAGTTGTGATGATGAGGTCAACATCATCCACTGTGAGCACATTCTGCGACTGAGGCTTATTGGCTTGAGATTTCTTCTGTGTTGAGGGTTTCCTCAAAGAAACCTTTTGTTTCTTTGATGTCTCGACCTCTGTTAGGGGATCCTTTGGCAGTGTCACTTAGCCCTTTTCTTACTTGTCTTCTTCCCCTTCCTCTTCTTTGTTTACTTCATCGCCTCCTCCTCCTCCAAGTGAATCAGACGCAGTTTCCTCTAATGCGTTGTTTATGTCCTGCACTTCTTCCTTTTTCTTATTTTTCTTAGCGCATTTCGGTCCATCACACTCTGTCTGGGTGACCAAAGGACTTCTGATGATGTCGGGGTTGAAGATCTCTGTCTGTTTGACTGGTACAAGGAATTTAGTCGGTCATTCCTTGGTTATCTCCTCCATGTCTTCATCAGTCAATTTGCAATATGAGTACATCTCCTCCTTGCTTTCATGCCTGGGTGCAGTGATGTAGATGAAGTGGAGGTACATGCAGAACTTTGCTAGTGGCCTATAAGTATGCAAGTTATTTGGGGTCATTCGATGGAATGACTCAATGGCGTGTGTGAGTTGTAGGTAGTAAGTGTGGAACACCGCATTTGATTTCCATTGCTTCACCATGTCGCTTGTATACCACAAGGTGGTGAACATCGTGGCCAGTGGTTCTAATGGCTCAAATTCAGGGAATGTCACTCCCTCCGACATATCCCAAGCAACAAATGCTATTAAGATCAGCAGCCAACTAAAGTGAAACTCGTAGCCTTGGTCCTGTGCTTCTTGGAAGTCCTTCTCCAACTCATTGATGAGGTATCTCTCCCAGTTCATCTTCATGCCTTCGATGCACTTCCCTATGAAGTCAATGACGAACCCTGTAACATGCATTGATCGGTTCTTCCTGACAAACTTTCTAGCGATTAGCTGACAAGCTAGGTGCATTGTGCCATCTTGTATGGAGGCTACCTTTTAGCCTCGATTCCCCTTCTCCACATCTTAGGTTTCCTTTATACGCTGCACCAGGGAGCAATCTGCAACCTTCCTTGGGTAGAATTGGTGAGGGTTTGGTCTTTGCATGCTCAATCTGATGATTAGGTGGAACAGTGACAGATCCACTGTCACACGTCTATCCAACCAGAGATAAACTCCATGGTAGCACAATAGGAGGATTTTAATGCACGCGTTAACCTCTTGATGTCTACCGAAGTGGGGGATCTTCATGACGTTTAAGATGGTGGACATCGTGATTTCCTTAATCCATGTCTGGGGGACTATCTTAGGATTCTTCCTAGTCGTCTTTTTCAGGTACCGATGCAGTGAGATCATCGCATAATTCTTACTGTCTCCCAGGTTAAAGTCACTTATCATAAGATCTAGGATCATTCCTAGTTGTGGTCTGATTGCGTGTATCCCCTTTGGGAGGTACGCAATGATGAGTGTGTACTCAAAATCTCTCGGGACACTATCATGACTAACCATACCATCCAAGGGTGGGATGTATTCGAGCAAGACCGACGAGATCTTCTTTGTGTTCACCAGATCATCGCAGTGCTTGCTTCTTTTCTTGGTCACTACTCGACTAAATCGACATTCAGTCAAGGGGGATGCTTGCACTCCTCCCTTCGACGAGGCTTGTATTCCTACGGACATGACCTTCTTAGCAATAAGGTTGATCAATATTTATTCCATTGATTTATCTACTGCGCTAAGGTCGTCCGACATGCACGCTCATGATCGAATAGGTCGAGAAGGCAAAGGGATGCTCAAGGTAGTCGAATGGATGATGAGGTCTAGATAGTACAAAATGGTATGCGATCAATTCTCTATGGGCTCAAATATCTCAGTTTGCAAAAGTGGTCCTGGTGCAGCATTCGACGGATTAAATAAGCAATGTTGTAATGGATTCCTTTAACAGGTCGAAATGCCTTAATCAATACGAATCCATTCATTATGGCATGGTCCCAATGGTCCAATGGTAGTCTTTCCGACAATAACTGTGTTTCTATCTGTTTCGGAGCATCGTTCTAATGGTCAGGACATCTCCAACAGTCATATAGCTTCACCGAGTCAAAGTTCCATTCTGCATTTTCTGCTATTCCGGCGATGTTCAAGTTCTGCAGGCCTGCCTTCTGCGAAGTCTTTTCTGGAACTCCCTGTAATTGTTCTAATTTTGATTTCTTCTTACTGAGATTTCTTGCCTTCTTTCCTGTGATCTAAGTCTTTGGATTCCTCTTTCCATTCTTGTTCTTATTTTCTCTTATCATAGTAACTTCTCACTGTTGAGGATCTTTCAAATAGTTTAAATATGATACTTCTTTTCTTATTATTCCCAGGGTAGATGTACTTATCTCCTCCATGGATAGGTTCTTTAAGACTTCTTGTGTTATTTCAACTTCAATAGCTAAGTCTTTGGTCCTCAGCTGCTTCAACTTGTCCTCTTGTTCTTCTATTAAGCATGTTATTCTCCTAGCCATGAAATCCCTTAATTCTTTCTTTCTTTTTTCTATGGATACCTCCTCTTCTTTTCTTTGTATCGGATATTTCTCATTCCAAGTATTCCCTTACAAAAGTGAAAAAGGGGTATTGTTCTCAACAAAATTAATGAATTCAAATTATTCTTTGGTCGATGTTCCATGAACAGTCATAGGTACGTTAGCAACTCTTCCACAGAGGGTTATCATCATTCGTTTAAACAATCTTATCCTTCCCAATGAAGGAATCATTGTTGGCTTTCCCAAAATTTCCCAAGTACTCTCTGGCATAAGATTCACCTATGTTTCCTAATCTAATACATAGTCTATGTCGAAGTCTCCTATTCTTGTTTCTATGCATTGCTTTTCTTTTAAGATCTTTGGTAAACTGATGTATCTGTGATCATTCATGGTTTCTTTCAGCTGTAATACCATATATTTTGATGTGTTATAGTTTTCTAATATATCATTAGTTTATTGACCTTCTTCATGGTTTTCTTGTCTCATGTTCATCTTTTCAACTTTAGCAATCATTCTAGGGAAATCCAAAACCTCGTGATTAATGGATTTACAACAAATACAAGTAGGACCTACACCAGGGCATTCCTTAGCAAGATGTATCGGTCTTCTGCAGCTATAACATAGTGTCAATCCTCTATTTCTTTTAAATGATCCCCAACCTTTTATGTACTATGCACTAGGATCATAGTGATGGACCTGACCGTGAAAAAATTATTTCTAGGATCCTGCATCCACTTGTTAGTACAATAATTCTTTCTATGCATAGGAACAACATATCTTTCACTATCTCTATCAAATTTATTCAGATCAAATCTTCTTTCTTCTAGTTGTGCCCTAGTTTTCAGACTAGGACCAAATCTATCAAACATACCTAGATTCATACTTTCGAAGAAAAATTTTCCACTTATCTTACCTTTTTCAGAGCACAAAGCTTTAAGATCTTACCTCTTTCCTTCAGATCCAATTCCTTTCTTAGAATTGAGCTTCACAAGTCAAGTATAATATTGTGCACTACAACAACATATCTACGCATGGAGCTTTTTCTTTTCTTCGGTTCCCAGCAATCACAGTTTCAGGTCCCAGCAACAGAACCATTTGTTGGAAGACCTTGGGTTCAACGCTTCAACAGCACACCAACAAAACCCTAACTATTGGCCCTTTCGAAAACACCTGTGAATCAGATGAAGTCTCAGCCAAGGAGGCAGGGGGGGTTGCAGGACTCAAGTGTCTACAACCTAGCTGAGACATAGATTTGTGATCACACACTTAACAGAGCACCTAGAAATTAAAATTCAGTAGTATTTAACCCTTATTCACATCGCAAGTTAAACCCTTATTATAGATCAACGTAGTAGTAATCAAGCTTAAACACATCTAACCATTTAACACATAGCATCAGAGAAGATCTAACATTCATTCATATATAAAGCACTAAGAATCAATGGATCTACCTATCATGCATCAATATTAAGAAAATACAAATAGAAACATCATGAACACATTGCACAAAGCACAATAACATAGGATATACGTGGTTCACCCCAGTGTGGGGCTACATCCACCAACTCTTCTTCTTTTTTATTAGCTTCTTCCAATCTTGTTGCATGCACCAAGCCACAGATCCAACTCCGCAAAGGACAAGAGATTTGTGCACACCTCTCCAGATCCTCCTTCCCCAAGTTAGGTCAAATCACAAATCCTTACACAGTCTATGCAAAAAGCACTACAAAACTCTTGCACTTAGCTCTGCAAGTCTCAATACATCCTTGCACAAAGTCAACTAGTCTTGCACTAAGCTGATCAATGACTAGTCACTACTAGATCTACTTATTACATCCCCTAGATACTTATTTATACATTAAAAAATGGGCCTAAACATGGGAAAACCCATGGGTTGACATCCCACACTCGTTACATAAACCCTAAAATCCCCAAAAATCCCACAAAATGGGCATGATCCCATAATCTTCGCTTCACTTGAGCGCTCCATCTTCAACCAGCCTATCGAAGTCCCAAAAAATGGTCAAACATGACCAGTGTGTTCCTCAAAACCTGGTCAAGGGCCAACACTCCAAGTGTTTAATCTTTTCTCTTGCATTGCAAGCATCCACACCCAATCCATCTTCTTATAACTATTGGGATTTAAATGAAATCCCAAATACTTCAAACTATCTTCAAATTTCCTTACTTCAAAAGGAAAGAAAGTCTTATATATTTCAACCTCTTATTCCTCCAAATTTTGAAAGGATAAAGTGTACTTCCTTTCATTTATCATCATACCAGTGGAATGAAGAAATAGGTCTAGAATATCAAGCAATTTTTCAGCATCCCTTCGCAAACCATTACATAAAATTAGAACATCATATACAAACAAAAGGTGTGTAATTCTAAGAGTTGGGGTTAAGGAAATTCCACAAAAATCCTTGTTCATTCTTGTTGATTTTAAAGATCTACTTAGACCTTCTTCCACTAGAAGGAATAGTAATGATGAGAATCGGCAGCCCTGACAAAGTCCTCTTTCAAATTTGAAGAAAGGAGAAGCAGACCCATTGATAAAAAAAAAAAATATGTGGAGGTGATACAACTCATAACCCATATGATAAAATCCACTTCAAAACCTAGATGAGTTAATAGGAGTCTGATGTAGATCTCATTTACTCGATCATAGGATTTTGAAATATCAATTTTAAGAATTTCCCCCTTTAACTTCTTAGTTTTTATCGAATGAATTCCTTCCTTAGCTACTCTAATGGCTTCGTGGATTTGGTGTCCCTCCAGGAAGCCCAATTTCTCTTGCGATATCGACTTAGAGAGAAACCATTTGATTCATCTTGCAATTACCTTTGCCACAATTTTGTAGATACAATTGTTGTAATATCCCTCGACCGAACCCAATTGTAAAGGTAATACAAATATACTTAAGTTGGTGAGTTGTTTTGACCTCATTTGGTAATGCATGTCATGTGGCATAGTGTGCGCATGAACTGTGCAGTAAAATGATGTAATATGCACATTCCATGATACCGTGCGTAGTAACTAAGGTGTGCGCAGTATGGAGGACAAACAGCCTCGTGTATATGATATGTGTTATAGGCTGGTGAGCCAGTTATTATAAGATGGGATTCTTATGTTTTGGTATTAGGCCGGAATGCCTAGATGTCAAAGGCCAATGTGCCTACTTTGTACATGACTCATGATTAATATAAAATACATTGCTATGCACAGACCGACCATGATAAAAGATATGGGGGACTAAACTTCACCAGTTAGGGAAAGGGAGGGCCAAAAGTCAAGGGAATATTATATTAATATTTCCTAAAACATAAAGTATGGATAATTATTTTATCCTAAGTTCTAAAGTTGGGGACAAGTGGACCAAAGTAACTTCTGATATGACAAGTGTCAAGTTGGGGACATGCATTCATATCGTTGGAGGACTTAGATCATTTGGGGACTTCTAATGGATACCTTACTAGCAGCCCGACGACCATTATTCGCATAATGACTTCCATGAAGAGTTCACAGTGATTCTCCTCCACACTCAGTTATCCAGTCAATGATCCCATGATCATTTCACTCATGCATTCTGGTATCCTTGAGACAACCATTTCACCATTCCGGAGCCTATTTCCCTATCCCTTTTGGTTGGTGTACCTGTTTAGCTTGCAGCAGGATTGAAGAAGTGGGTTGTTAGGTCCGTGAGAAATTCTCTGAGCAAGATAATTGTTGGGGATTGATTCCTGAAGGTGCTAGACTGCAGCTACAACACTCTGAGACTTCTGTTCTGGCCTGTTGTTGAAGCCTTGGAAGGGAAGTGGGGCAGTTGAGGGACTATTCAGCAGAGAAGGGGCACGCTTCCTTCGGTAGGACAGGCATATGGGGAACGAGAGGTTGTAGGTTGTTAGTTAAGTGAGAACCTGAGATAGAGTCTTTCCTGTTGTCCATGAGCCTTAGCCTGGATAGGAACCCTTTACCCTAGGTGGATTTTAGTCCCATCTCAGGGGTGACTCACTGTTGAGAGTGATGAATAGTGTATTCTATGGTTGGGAGGTTCTTGGATAGTTTGTATGCAGTTGGTGACAATATTTCCAAGATAAGTACCAATTGTATGATAAAAATGATATGTTGTTTGTTATTTACATGCCTATGTTACGGTTTATAATATATGTGATTATAATTGCCTGTATGTTTATGGGTAATTCTCTGTAAATGTTGCATATCTGTAGTTACTTTTATTTCATTATAAAATTTGTATGTTACAGAAAGTAATTGTTTGTTAATGTTTATATGTAAAGCTTCTGTGAACGTGTTGTATGTATATGTCTTAGTTGCATGAAGTTTAAAGAGTAAATTTATGTGGCATTTCTCAGTTGACTACTGGGTATGCTAATGTATGTTCTGCAGTATGGGAATGAAAGTGTTCCCTAGAGTAGCATGACCCAGCTTGAAGGTTGGTAATGTTACTGGCTAATGTCAGAGCATGAATGGTTGCTCTGGAGTGGCGTACCTCGGCCTGAGGTTGGTCAGGGGAACGTTACAGAATGGTATCAGAGATTTAGTTCAACACTAAGCTTAGATGGGCCAGAGGGGTTCAATTGAAGTGAATATTCACAGAAGAGTAACTTTGAAGTGACCAAAATTGGAGTCACAGAATGTCCATGGAAAAGGTTGGCATGTTGGTGCGCATGGTAAATTTTGGCACCGCATGGGAAAACATTGGCGTGACAGTATGTGCGGTAAATTGTGGCACCGTGTGGTGAGAACACACATAGTAATGTGCACATGGGGTGCGCAACTATTGCTTAACGCAGAGGAGTTTTGTTAGTACGTGCATAAGTATGAGTATAAGTGTTTTCACAACGGTGTATTCAGTAGTGTGCACAGATATTTGGGCGCTATGGAATATGTTAAACTTGACATGGTGCATGCATAGGACGAAATGCATGTGGAATATCGGTGCATGGTACAAAGTTGTGCATAGTGGATATTGATGCACAATGCAAGAGTAGTGCGCGTGAGTTGTCAATGTGACGAAGAAGAAATGCACAGTAGATTTAGGTGCGCGGAGAAGCGTTTTACCTTGTACTATTGCTATGCACAATAAATATAAATGAACAGGTCAAGTTTAATGCACACAAAGTTTCTTGGAAGGCGATGAGTTTGAGTTTAAATTGCATAATAATAAAATAAAAAATAAACACATAATTGCATCGAAACATTAATTAAAAAAAGAATTTCGAGCTTTAATTTCCTCCGATTTAGACAGATGAAAATAAAAAAATATAAGATTACAAAAAAAAAACTTATTGTAAAAGAAAACAAGATTCATAACATCATCAGATAGGAATTGCAATAAAACATTCTAAAATCCATTTCTGTATTTATATAGTCATATCAATCACAAAATTACAAAAGGGTGATGACAGCAGTTAGCCTGTTGTAAAAAGGGTCGTTTGAAGAACAGGCCTATCATATCTAGTACTCTTTACCTCCACTACCGGCTGTTCAAAATTCACTGAGACATGCTTATCTTAGTTGAAGACTTACTTCAGCTTAGCAATATCCACCTTTAATGAAGAATCTAACCATACCGGTTGATTCTCTCCAACACTTTCGGCCGCTTCAGTCGTAGATTCCTCCTTCTTATGCCGCTTACTCCTTTTCTTCTTAGCAGTTGGCCTATTGATGACTAAATCCTTTATAGTGGGATTCAACCTGGCTTCCAACCGTGAGTCTCTAGCCTCCTCTGTATAAAACTTAGTTGCTAGAATGTGCGCAAGGACCCTTTCCTCCTTATTCACGGGAAAGCCTAGCATGTTGCTTGAATAACCAGTCTCACTTGATTTAGCCTTGTCCATGTATCTCAGGTTGTGGATACCGAAAGGTGTTTTTACAGAGAGTAGAAATTTGAGCAGTTATGGATTACCTCAGTTATGGATACGCAAATATCTTCATACTTGGGGGAGTGGTAATTATAGAATTCCATTTATGAAGCGCAGACAGATTACTTACAAGAGTGTTGGGTTTCCATGCTCGGCCAATCCATTTAGAATGATTAGCTTATGATTTCGTTACATGGAGACATTTGATTGATGTCACATGAATATGAAGTACTGAATGAGTGAATCAGGGTGATCTGACTAAGCCATCTCCCGCTCCATGAGTGGTGGATTTGACATGTTGAGACATGTGATACCGCATCTTGGCGAAAGTGGTTTCGGTGAACCACCTTCTTGCACAAGTGTATCTCGGAAGTCACTATGCGTCTATGTTTTTGAGACTTAGGTCTTATCTAGAATTTTCATGGTGATAACAGCAGGAAACCAGGAGTGATAATGTTGATGTGTATGTTGAATCGAAATGGTGCATATTTTCATGAATTGTTGAATTGTTAGCCTGATTGGTTTCGATGGTTGGACGTTTTGCAAAATTAAAAACTCGATCAGGTCAGATCAGTGCAGATTCCATAGGAATGGAAGACGCACAGGGGAATTACAGTTAGCAACAAGAGAGCATAGGGGTGGATGTCCATTTGGGCATGGAAGGAATGAACTCCAATGGACATGGAAAAGAAAGGAATGAAGATATGAATATGGTTGAGACCATTAAGAATTTCCAGAAGGATGTCCAAAGCCATAAATATGATAATTAAAGGTTTATGAAAGCCAAAGAGCAGCAAGATGAATTCAACATGAATCTGTTGGAGGGTTTGAACAGAATAGAAATGAAATTGGTTAAGGAGAGTGGCTCAAGTGAATCTGGGAGTAACAAACCTTCAGAGGAGAAAAGAAAAGTAAAAAGTTCTAGTAGACATCATCATCATTCCCAAAGGCATTCCCATAAGAGAGCAGGCAACAGCTCAAGTCTATCCCCTGTCAGAAGGTATAAGAGATCTGGGGTGGATGAGTTGCGAGGAGAAATGAACAAAATAAAACCTCCTACATTTGATGGTGAGCACAAGAAGGATGAAGACGCAGAAACATGGTTGCTAGGCATGAGGAATTATTTTCAATTGCATAATTATTCTTGTCATGCAGAAGGTATAATCTCTATCTATCAACTCAAAGGAAAGGACTCCATGTGGTGGGATCAACTTGTGCAGGTACAACACATTGTAGAGAAAAGTGTTACTTGGAGGGAATTCAAGAAATATTTTGAGAAGAAGTACTTGACTAAGAGATACTATGACAAGAAAATGAAAGAGTTCTTTGAACTCAAGCTTGGAAGTATGACCATAGATGAATATGAGAGAAGGTTTCTGGAACTGTTGAAGTATGTCTCTTTCATCAAGGATGAGACAGTCAAAATTCAAAGGTATTTAAGTGGATTTCCATTGTTCATCAGTGACAAAATACAATATGATTATCCCAAGACATTCGAAGAGACCATAAGGAGAGATAAATGCCTATATGATCAGTAAAAAGTAAGGCCAAATTTCCAAAAGCCTTGGGAAGACAATAATAAATTGAAGGTGGATCAAAGGAAGAAGGGAGCTAAGCCACCATTCTTCAGAAATAATCCACAAGGACAGCAAACGCATAAAGAACCCAGAACGATTGACACAAGGAGTCAAGGGCCAAGATAGCCACCTATGCAATGTTGGGGTTGTAAAGGGGACCATAGGTTTAGAGATTGTCCTCACAGGGGTAAAAAAGGTAGGGATGTTCACAATGTATAGTGAGATGAAACAGTGGAGGACATGGGCAAATATGTGCCAAGGATTTATGCAGCCTTGGACAACAAGCAAGCAGAGTATCAGTCCCACATGATTGAAGTGGAAGGTATGATCAACAACCAAACCCTTTCTATTTTAATTGATTCAAGAGCTATTCATAGTTATATAGACCCTAAGATGGTGGAAAGTTTGCAATTTCCAAGAAGCAAGCATGGGAAATCCTAGTTGGTACAACTGGCTATAGGATCCAGAAGAAAGTTTAATGAGATAGTTAAGTCATGCCTCATAGACATGAAAGGATTGAACACCAAAGAAGATTTAAACATCTTTCCTTTAGGTTCTTATGGTTGTCTAATTAGGATGGATTGGTTGGACCAACATCACACTCTCTTAGACTATCAAAACAAACCATTTACTTGCCTAGATGAGGAAGGGAAACCAAGGAAAGAATAGGGAATCCCCAAGGCAGTAACCATTAGAGAAATTTCATCATTGCAGTTAAAGAAGTGTTACAGAAAAGGATGTCAAATAATTGCAGCTCATTTGGCAGAGACACCTAGAGATAAGGTGCCAAATTTGGAGGATTATCTAGTCCTGGAATATTTTGAAGATGTGTTCAAGGAGGTACCCGGACTACCCCCAAGGAGAGACATTGATTTCTCTATAAATTTGATGCCTAGAGTAGCGTCGGTATCAAATACTCCTTACAGAATGAGTACACTAGAATTGAAGGAGTTGCAAATGCAGTTGGAAGAACTTATGAAGAAGGGGTATATACGCCCAAGCGTGTCACCTTGGGGTGCCCCAGTCCTATTTGTTAGAAATAAATATGGAACACTAAGGTTTTGCATTGACTTCAGACAGTTAAATAAAGTGACTGTTAAGAACAAGTATCCTCTCCCAAGGATTGATGACCCCTTTGATCAATTGAAGGATGCAAAGATATTTTCAAAGATAGATCTCAGATCAAGATAGCATTAGGTAATAATTAAAGAAGAATATATTAGCAAGACTGCCTTCAGGACAAGGTATGGTCATTATGAGTTCATAGTGGTACAATTTGGGTTGTCAAATGCACCAGTTGTTTTCATGTGCTTAATGAATGGTGTTTTCTGAGAGTATTTGGACAAGTTTGCCATTGTCTTTTTGGATGACATTCTTATATATTTCAAGTTAGAGGAAGAGCATGAACATCATTTGAGGATGGTGTTGCAAGTATTAAGGGAGTTCCAGTTATATGCCAAATTGAGCAAGTGCTCATTTTATCAGAAACAGATTCATTATTTAGGTCATGTCATTTCAAAGGATGGGATAGCAGTGGATCCTGAGAAGATAGAGGCCATTAGATAATGGTCATCACCAAAGAATGTGATAGAGGTGAGATCATTCATGGGTCTTGCAGGCTACTACAGAATATTTATTGAAGGATTCTCAAAGATTGCACACCCAATCACTTCTTTGCAAAGAAAGGGAGTGAATTTTCAGTGGACACTGGATTGTGAGAAAAGTTTCCAACACTTGAAACAATTATTGATAAGTTCTCCAATATTAAGGATCACAGACCCAGAAGAAGGCTTCATCATATGCATCGATGCATGTAATGAAGGACTTGGTGGAGTCCTCAGTCAAAATGGGTTTGTCATATGTTATGAATCAAGGAAGTTGAAGGATCATGAAAGAAACTATGCCACTAATGGTTTGGAGTTGGCATCCATAGTGCATGCCTTGAGGAAATGGAGACACTACCTCATGGGAAAGAGGTTTGAGCTAAGAACATACCACAATGGTTTGAAATATTTATTTGATCATCCAAATCTAAATGCTAGACAACGCAGATGGTTAGAATTTCTAAGCGAATATGACTTTGATATAAAGCATATTAAGGGGGAAAATAATAAAGTGGCTAATGCACTCAGCAGGAAGGTGCATGGGTTACATGCTACAGCCATTAGCATGTACCAAACTGATGTTAAAAGAAAAATTCTGGAGGCTGCAAATGCATATCTGCAATACAAAGAATTGGTAGCAATGTTACAGCAGGGTAAGATGCTTCAGAAGGTGGATAATTATAAGTTGGGGTTAGATGGAATATTGTTGCGCAAGGATGGGATTTTTGTTCCAAATGTCTAGGACCTGAAATGTATGATTTTGCATGAAATGCATAATGTTCCTTATGCAGGACACCCTGGATATCAAAAACCCATGGAAGCGATCAAGAGCCATTACTTTTGGCTAGGTATGAAGAAAGAGATCGCTGAGTACATCTCTAGATCTATGGAATGCCATAAAGTGAAAGCTGAGAATAGGCACTCAGTGGGGTTGCTGCAACCTTTAACCATTCCTGAGTGGAAGTGGGAAATGGTGACAATGGATTTTATTACGGGGTTGACCAGAATAGGCAAGTTTCATGATTTGATCATGGTAGTGGTGGACAAGCTTACAAAAGTTGCCCATTTTATTCCAAACCGTGCACAAGGCAGCAGAGGTTGTTGATATTTTCATGAAGGAAGTGGCATGATTGCATGGGATTCCTAAAACAATTGTATCCGACAGAAACCCAAAATTCACCTCAAATTTCTGGAAAGGGTTGTTCAAAGGATTCAGAATGAATCTGAACTTTAGTACAGCTTATCATCCTGATTCTGATGGACAAAAAGAAAAGGTGAACAGGGTGATAGAAGATATACTGAGAATGTACGTGATGGACAAACCATCGAAATGGGAAGACTACCTATACTTGGTAGAATTTGCGTACAACAATGGGTATCAGGCATCATTGAAGATGAGCCCATTTGAAGCACTTTACGGCAGAAAGTGAAATACTCCAGTAAGTTGGGATAACCCAGCTGATAGGATAGTAGTTGGGCCAGAGTTTCTCAGGGATATGGAGGACCAGATGAGAAAAATTAAGCAGAATTTAAAAGTTGCCCAAGACAGACAGAAAAGTTATGCCGATAAGAATAGAAACCACAGAGAATTCAAAGTGGGTGATCATGTTTTCCTAAAAGTGAAAGCTAACAGGAGTTCCCTGAAGATGGGAAGCTGCGCCAAGTTGGCAGCTAGATTTTGTGGGCCTTTTGAAATCCTAGAGAGGATTGGTTTAGTTTATTATATGATTACATTGCCTACATTTATGTCTATTCTTAATGTCTTCCATGTATCATTGCTAAAGAAATATATACCTAACGCTAATCATGTTATTGATTGGAATGTGATTCAGGTGGAACAAGAAGGCGCTTTTCAAGTGCATCCGGTGTGCATTCTGGATCGGAAAGTCAAACATCTTCGGAACCGAGCCATAGGGATTGTAAAGGTTCAATGGACCTAGTACAGTCTTGAGGATGCTACTTGGGAACATGAAGATGCAATGCGGGCAGTATACCCGCATATTTTTGAAGATTTTTGAAAACCCTGTTATATATGGGTGTATGATGCACTGAGGACAATGCATAAATAAGGGGAGGGGATTGTAATATCCCTCGACCGAACCCAATTGTAAAGGTAATAAAAATATACTTAAGTTGGTGAGTTGTTTTGACCTCATTTGGTAATGCACGTCATGTGGCATAGTGCATGCATGAATTACGCAGTAAAATGATGTAATATGCACATTCTAGGATACCACGCGCAGTAACTAAGGTGTGCGCAGTATGGAGGAAAATGATCCTCGTGTATATGATATGTGTTATAGGCTGGTGAGCCGGTTATTATAAGTTGGGATGCTTATCTTTTGGTATTAGGCTGGAACGCCTATATGTCAAAGGCCAATGTGCCTACTTTGTACATGAGTCATGATTAATATAAAATACATCATTGCGCACAAACCGACCACGATAAAAGAGATGGGGGACTTAACTTCACCAGTTAGGGAAAGGGAGGGCCAAAAGTCAAGGGAATATTATATTAATATTTCCTAAAACATAAAGTATGGATAATTATTTTATCCTAAGTTCTAAACTTGGGGACAAGTGGACCAAAGTACTTCCGATATGACAAGTGTCAAGTTGGGGGCATTCATTCATATCGTGGGAGGACTTATCTCATTTGGGGACTTATCATGGATACCTTACCAGCAGCCCGACAACCATTATTCACATAATGACTTCCACGAAGAGTTCACAGTGATTCTCCTCCACACTCAGTTATCCAGTCAATGATCCCATGACCATTTCACTCATGCATTCCATTATCCTTGAGACATCCATTTCACCATTCTGGAGCATGTTTCCCTAGCCCTTTTGGTTGGTGTACCTGGTTATCTTAGAGTGGGATTGAAGAAGCGGGTCGTCAGGCCCGTGAGCAATTCTCTGAGCGAAAGAATTGTTGGGGATTGATTCCTGAAGGTGCTAGACTATAGCTACAATGCTCTGAGAATTCTGTTTTGGCCTATTGTTGAAGCCCTGGAAGGGAAGTGGGGCAGCCGAGGTACTATTGAGAAGAGAAGGGGCACACTTCCTTGGGTGGGACAGACATGTGGGGAATGAGAGGTTGTAGGTTGTTAGTTGAGTGATCACCTGAGATGGAGTCTTTCTTGTTGTCCATGAGCCTTAGCCTGGATAGGAACCCTTTACTCTGGGTGGATTTTAGTCCCAGCTCGAGGGTGACTCACTGTTGAGAGTGATGAATAGTGTAGTCTATGGTTGGGAGGTTCATGGATAGTCTGTATGCAGTTGGTGACAATATTTCCAAGATAAGTACCAATTGTATGATAAAAATGATATGTTGCTTGTTATTTACATGCCTTTGTTATGGTTTATAATATATGTGATTATAATAGCCTGTATGTTTATGGGTAATTCTCTGTAAATGTTGCATATATGTAGTTATTGTTATTTCAATATAAAATTCATATGTTATAGAAAGTAATTGTTTGTTTATGTTTATATGTAAATATTTTGTGAGCCTGTTGTATGTATATGTCTTAGTTGCATGCAGTTTAAAGAGTAAATTTATGTGGCATTACTCAGTTGAATACTAGGTATGCTATTGTATGTTCCGTAGTATGGGAATGAAAGTGTTCCCTAGAGTAGCATGGCCTAGCCTGAAGGATGGGAATGTTACCGACTGGTGTTAGAGCATGAGTGGTTTCTTTGGAGTGGTGTACCTCAGCCTAGGGTTGGTCGGGGGGACATTACAGTTGCAAAGAGATATAGGTTTGAATTCATCCATACATTGAGGGGTGTCAATCTTTGGAATTAAATCAATGAATGTTGAATTTTTTGGAGCATGCATATGACCCTCTCGTTGGGATTATTCCACCACAGTCAGCAAGTCTTTACGAATTAGATCATATAAGCTCAAATAAAATTTGATATTCCAACCATCTAGTTCTAGGATTTTGTTTTTCTAGAATCTATGGAGCACTTCTTTGACTTCATCCTCTGAGACCTCCTCCATAAGTTCTCTATTTTTTTAATCATTAACAAACCGATGGAAAGAAACAGCAAGGTGGATTATCTCTACTATGCTTGTACCCCCAGGAGATTTAAAAAAATTATGTAAATGAATCTTCCCTAACTGAGCCAAATCCTTGAAGGTAGACACCTCATTACCCAGGGAGTCTTTGAGTCTCCATATAGTATTCTTGGTCTTCCTTCCATTTTCAAAGGCCTAGAAAAAATTGGTATTTTCATCACCACTTTTTAGCCAAATGGCTCTACTTTTTGTCTCCAAACCTCCTCTTATTCTTCTAGCAATTGTATTTTATTTCTTTCTAGGTTCACCAAGACCTCTTTCGAACCTAGGGAGATATAACCTTCTCTTTATGAATCATAGATGAGTTGCAGTGCTTTCTCAATTGTTACAGAAATATTCCCCCGTGGAAAGATGAACTTTCCCTTGGATTACTTACCCCTATACCAAGACAGAAAAACACAAGTGGACACTAACATCCCTTTGAATTTAGTTTAACTAATCAGAAAGAGAGAGAGGGAGAAAAGGTGTGATGCACCTAGTTTTGAATTTTGTCCTCGTTGCTTTCAATCCAAGCTTGATCTACAAAATCCTCAGTGCAACTTGATGCCTACAATGCAATAGACAATAAAGAGAAACAAAGAACTCCTACTCTACAAGATTAGATCAAACATGTCCATCTACAAAGATTGACGAAACAGTAGACAAGCACATGCAAGAATACACAAGCTTGAAGGAAATAGGCCAATTATATTAAAATGAGAACCTAAAGAGAATACTTATAGACATGGATGATGATGAATCACTTCTCCAAGCTCCCCTCATCCAGCCCTTGCACGATGCTACCAATATCGTAAGTTTGATATCTAAAAACTTCCTCCTTTCTCCTCTTCTCCATGGAAAGACCTAATTATATAGGATTTGGAGGCTTAACCAACATGGATAATATCACTCACTAGATCCACTAAATATGGATCTCCAAGAATTGTTTGGAGAAAATATCTCTTGAGGATTTTAGGGAGAAAATATCTCTCAAGGATTTTAAGGAGGAAATATCTCTCAAGATCCACCAAATTAGGAATTTGGTTTGAGAAACTATCTCAACCATCCATGATATTATCAACCTCTCCTTGATATTAGGAAACTGAATGTGAGGTGGATTATCACACTAAATTAATTTCCTTTTTATGAATATTAATAAATAATTCATGTGCACATAGTATTTTGACCTTCATATGATATATTTCTCCTCCACATTGACTAGGGATTGTGACAAATGTTATTTCATGGTGTCAAGTTTATGTGACACTTGTATGAATCTTGCAATGCTTAGGGTGATGTACTTAAGTGTGGAAAATTGATGTGTAATAGATTTCCCCCTAAAGTGTGAGGTCAGAAGAGAAATTGATGGTCGAAACACTTTACAATTCTTCAATGCAAGGGCACAAAGTTGGAGAACCTGGAAGAAGCTACAAACAACCATCAAAAAGTATTAATATATGTTCCATTTCCAAGGTAGGCATACTTATGCTAGGAATACAAGATGAATCAAAGCACAGTCATCGACCAATACACTGTGGATCCATGAAAAATATTGACTAAGGATATGGCCACCAAAGATACAATGTGGATCCATACCTCCATGACATGAATTGATCATAGCCACAAAAAATACACAGTGGAGCTATGTGTTCGCAGTCAATCTGTCAGCAGGTGAGCAAAATGGAGACCGCTCTGCATGCCTTGTTGGGTTCACCAAGGCAGAACATCTATGGCAGCATGGGGTTAACAGGAAACAAAAAACAGAACAGAATACAATCTAATTAACAACTGAAAGCAAATAACAGTTCGAAAACAAACAAAAACATCAAACATGAGACAAGGGAGTCGTCAATGGTTCCGGGCTTGATCTTATTAGCAAAACCAGAGCACACGCTGAGGGCAGAGATAAAGGTTCCCTCTCCCTCCAGCGGAAGGTCCTTCAGGGCTCTCAAGATTGTGCTTTCCTTACAAAATGAGTAGAGCTTAAATGAATCAGTGAAAGAACTCTGAGTTAGGCCGCTCATGGATGGCTTGTCAAAAGACTGAGCTCTAAATCTGGACAGCGTAACTTTGTTGGGAATTCTCTGCTGAAACAATGAGCCTTCACAGTTATTTATAGCAATTTCCAGTCGGTCACGTAACCAGCTTCCGGTGTAAACACGGACCTGTTTAGGGTTCACTTAAGCCATAAATTCGCCGAATTTGCAGAGTCGACCCTGATCTGAGGGTCAAATCGTCTTGGGGGCCGGTCCACAGGTGGTCGGGAGGCCGACTTAAGCAATTAATGCACCGTATTAGCAGATGCGCGGCTTTTTACGTGGACAGTCGCGCGTCGGGCGCACGCACGGGCGCGCAACACGTTTTTGTCCCGCGCATATGCACGCGCACCCTACTGATGTAAAGCGCCCTTCAATTTTTGGTTACTTTGTATATTTTTTGACCTTTCTGGAATGCTGTGAACTTAATTCAGTGCCATGAATGACTTCATTTTTTTTTTGATGATGTGGAGTTCTTGTCGCCATGTGCAGACGAAATTTCAGTGATAACACTATGAGATCATAAAACATAGCCACAAACCAATACAATGTGTACCCATGTGACAGTATATATATCATCATCCTCAAATGATCTCATTCGTATCCTGGAAAAAGAAAATAACGGAGTGAATGCTCAACCCAGGGTCTTCGTCCCAATCCCGATGTGGTACAACTTTATCCATGTGAATAGAAGATTTGATGTAGAACATGGTAGAAACCACTTGATTATCGATCATTGAGCTAAACCATTAACAGGTGTGAGGGAAATCAACAATGATGTCAATGAATCCCAAGGTACCCTAGTACATTCCAGCGAATGTGAATAAATGAGTTGAGGTCGAACATTCGTGGAATAATCTGATCATAGGTCAATGATGTAAACCTATTGTCAAAAGTGAGGAGGCATGCCATTGATGAATGTAGGTCCCAAGGTACTAATTGGTTTCTAATTCTAATTCCCAGATGATGTGTTGAAGTCGAAAAGAAAATACTCACCGAAGGAGGGCCTTGATGTATTCCCCATCCTCGACACAGAACTGACACAGGAAAGTGATGTAAGATGGTGAATCGAATTGGACTGACATGGTAAATGGAAACTAGAAATACTGCAGATGGATGGTTTGAAGTGAAACTTCCCTTGAACATGATGAGGCACGACAACTGACTTGGAAGCATTGACTCGACGAATACCAAGAATGTAATGTGACATAAATAAGAGCACTCTTCAACTGGACGAAAAATTATGGCGACACATGGAATTGGTTTGACTCAAAAACAAGTGTATTACCCAACTGTAAGACGAGATGAAAATAGGTTCCGTGTTCAAGGGCGACAATAGTTGCCATAAAGGATTCCCAAAAACTTGACCCACTTCCTTCAATTTTTCCCCACCCAGATAGATGAGTACCTCTTTTTCATTTAATGAGCTCGAGGAGGGTAACACATGATCGATATAACTCACCTTCGGTAATTTCCTCTTCCTTTATTTAACGAACTGGAAGAAGAAAGGGTTTGTTCCCATATGGATCCTTCAATGTGTATTTTATCGAGTCTAAAGAAGGAAAACTCGGTAGTTTTTAATGTTTAGAGAGTCTGAAAAGATTAAAGGTGACTCTAGGGTTGTCCTTTTTCAAGATTTTAGTCTCTGAGGTAAGAAAAAGTATAAAACGATACAACAAAGAACTCTTTTAATCATTCTTGATTAGAGTGTTCTTTTTTCGTAATTAGTCTCACGAGGCAGAAAAAGAGATAAAATATCACTTGAAAGACGCCCTTTCAAACCTTTTAATGAGTGTGAAAGGAAGCAAGATCACTCAACAATATTTTCATGTTTTGAGAGTATGAAAAGAGATTAAAGAAAACTTTAGGGTGTTCCTTTTTCATATAACCTTTACAATTCCAAAAAAGTGATAAAAGTATACTCAGTCACATTCTCATGTTTTTACGAGCACGAGAAAGAACAAATACTAAGCTCAGTAACATATTCTCATGTATTTGTGAGCACAATAAAGAACAAAGACTGAGCTCATTCTATAAAAAAACTATTATGTTACGATGGGAATGACCTTCGAACGATGATCACTCCTGGCAGCATGTCTCTCCAAAGGTAGTTTTCCCCCAACATCGTTGGCAAAAGTTGGCAGTTTTTCTCCAGCATGATGTCCAGCAGCTAGAGACATACCCCCCAAGCGTCATTTCCTCAGGAGGCTCTTCTTATTTCCTCATTTAGGTTTATGGTTACTAATGGAAACATTTTCACTAGGCAGAGGAAAATAAGTTTCAAGTACTCAATCTAGAGTGAGAATCGATTGTAATGGAGGTGGGTCTATTTCATTTTTTAACGAGCTTGACAGAGACAATGAACTATGATCATAGAGACCAAGTACTACCAAAGGATGAGATGAATCAAAGGATTTTCGTACCTGAGTCGAAATCATGTTTAAGGTGGAAACATATGCGATGGGAGGAGCAGGCAAAGGAAAAAACCCCATGAGAGGAATCATTGAGAAGACCTACACCTACACTCTCAAAATTATTTTGTCCTATAAAAGAGACATTATTTTTTGTGACATTGTTGAGATCTAGAATTCTATACTCATGTTTGTAAAATCCCTCGAGCGAACCCAATTGTAAAGGTAATACAAATATACTTAAGCAGGTGAGTTGTTTTGACCTCATTTGGTAATGCACATCATGTGGCATAGTGTGCACATGAACTGCGTAGTAAAATGATGTAGTATGCGCATTCCAGGATACTGCGCACAGTAACTAAGGTGCGCGTAGTATGGAGGACAACGAGCCTCGTGTATATGATATGTGTTATAGGCTGGTGAGCTGGTTATTATAAGTTGGGATGCTTATGCTTTGGTATTAGGTCGTAATGCTTAGATGTCAAAGGCAAATGTGCCTAATTTGTACATGACTAATGATTAATATGAAATACATCACTGCACTCAGAATGACCACAATAAAAGAGATGGGGGACTGAACTTCACCAGTTAGGGAAAGGGAGGGCCAAAAGTCAAGGGAATATTATATTAATATTTCCTAAAACATAAAGTATGGATAATTATTTTATCCTAAGTTCTAAAGTTGGGGACAAGTGGACCAAAGTAACTTCCGATATGACAAGTGTCAAGTTGGGCACATGCATTCATATCGTGGGAGGATTTAGCTCATTTGGGGACTTCTCACGGATACCTTACCAGCAGCCCGACAACCATTATTCGCATAATGACTTCCACAAAGAGTTCATAGTGATTCTCCTCCACACTCAGTTATATATTCAATGATCCCATGACCATTTCACTCATGCATTCTGTTATCCTTGAGACAGCCATTTCAGCATTCCGGAGCCTGTTTCCCTAGCCCTTTTGGTTGGTGTACCTGGTTATCTTGGAGTGGGATTGAAGAAGTGGGTTGTCAGGCCCATGAGCAATTCTCTGAGCGAGAGAATTGCAGGGGATTGGTTCCTGAAGGTGCTATACTGCAACTACAACACTCTGAGACTTTTGGTCTGACCTGTCGCTGAAGCCTTAGAAGGGAAGTGGGGTAGCCAAGGGACTATTGAACAGATAAGGGGCACACTTCCTTGGGTGGGACAAGCATGTGGGGAATGAGAGGTTGTAGGTTGTTAGTTGAGTGAGCACCTGAGATGGAGTCTTTTCTGTTGTCCATGAGCCTTATCCTAGATAGGAACCCTTTACCTTGGGTAGAGTTCAGTCCCAGCTTGGGGGTGACTCATTGTTGAGAGTGATGAACAGTGTATTCTATGGATAGGAGGTTCATGGACGGTCTGTACACAGTTGGTGACAATATTTCCAAGATAAGTACCAGTTGTATCATAAAAATGATATGTTGCTTGTTATTTACATGCCTATGTTACAGTTTATAATATATGTGATTATAATTGCTTGTATGTTTATGGGTAATTCTTTGTAAATGCTACATATATGTAGTTATTGTTATTTCAGTATAAAATTCATATGTTACAAAAAGTAATTGTTTGTTTATTTTTATATGTAAAGCTTCCACGAGCGTGTTGTATGTATATGTCTTAGTTGCATGCAGTTTAAAGAGTAAATTTATGTGGAATTGCTCAGTTGACTACTAGGTATGCTACTGTATGTTCTGTAGTATGGGAACGAAAGCGTTCTCTACAGTAGCATGGCCCAGCCTGAAGGCTGGGAATGTTACCAGTTGGTGTCAGAGCATGAGTGGTTTCTCTGGCGTGGCGTACCCCGGCCTGAGGATGGTCAGGGGAACGTTACAGAATGGTATCAGAGCTTCAGTTCAACACTGAGCTTGGATGGGCTAGAGGGGTTCAGTTGAAGCGAATATTCATAGAAGAGTAACTTTGAAGTGACCAGAATTGGAGTCACGGAATGTTGATGGAAAAGGTTGGTGTGTTGGCGCACGCGGGAAAACGTTGGCGTGCCAGTATGCACAGTAAATTGTGGCGCCGCGCAGAAGATTATTATGTGTATATGCACATGTTGAATTTATCCTAGCATGGTGACCACACACATAGTAATGTGCACATGGGGTGCGCAAGTATTTCTTAATGCAGAGGAGTTTTGTTAGTACGTGCATAAGTATGAGTATAAGTTGTTTCGCGACGGTGTATTCAATAGTGTGTGTAGATATTTGGGTGCTATGGAATATGTTAAAATTGACATGGTGCATGCATAGGAGGAAATGCATGTGGAATATTGGTGTGTGGTACTGAAACTATGCGCAGTGGATATTGGCACACAACGCAAGAGTAATGCGCATGATTTGTCAGTGCGACGAAGAAGAAATGCACAGTAGATTTAGGTGCGTGGAAAAGGGTTTTACCTTGTAATATTGCTATGCACGTTAAACATAAATGAACAGGTCAAGTTTAATGCATGTGAAGTCACTTGGAAGGCGATGAGTCTGAGTTTAAATTGCATAATAATAAAAGAAAAAGAAACACATAACCACGTTGAAGCATTAATTAAAAATAATTTCGAGTTTTAATTTCCTCCGATTTAGACAGATGAAAATAAAAAAATATAAGACTACAAGAAAAAATTATTATAAAAGAAAACAAGATTCATAACATCACCAGATAGGAATTGTAATAAAACAGTCTAAAATCCATTTCTGTATTTATATAGTCGTATTAATCACAAAATTAGAAAAGGTTGATGACAGCAATTATCCTGTTGTAAAAAGGGTCGTTTGAAGAACAGGCCTATCATCTATGGTACTCTTTACCTCCACTACCGGTTGTTAAAAATTCATTGAGACATGCTTATCTTAGTTGAAGACTTACTTCATCTTAACGATCTTCACCATTAAGGAAGAATCTAACCAGACCGGTTGATTCTCTCCAACACTTTCGGTCGCTTCAGCTGTAGATTCCTCCTTATTCTGTCGCTTACTCCTTTTCTTCTTAGCGGCTGGCCTATTGATGACTAAATCCTTTATAGTGGAATTCATCATGGCTTACAACTGCGATTCCTTAGCCAGATATATGTGGAACTTAGTTTCTATAATGTGCACAAGGACCCTTTCCTCCTTATTCACAAGAAATCCTAGCATGTTGCTCGAATAACCAGTCTCACTCGATTTAGCCTTGTCCATGTATCTCAGGTTGTTGATACTGAAAGGTGTTTTTATAGAGAGCAGAAATTTGAGCAGTTGGGGATTACCTAGGTTATGGATACGCAGATATATTCATACTTGGAGAGTGGTAATTATAGAATTCCATTTATGAAGCGCAGACAGATTATGTATAAGAGCATTGGTTTTCCATGCTCGGCCAATCCATTTCGAATGATTAGCTTTTGAGTTCATTACATGGCGTCGTTCAGTTGACGTCACATGGTTGTGAAGTACCAAACAAGTGAAGAAGGGTGATCTGAATAAGCCATCGCCTGCTCCATGAGTGGTGGATTTGACATGTTGAGACACATGATATCGTTTCTTGGCAAAAGTGGTTTCGAAAAACCACCTTCTTGCACAAGTGTATCTCGGAAGGCACTTCATGTCTGTGTTTTCGAGACTTGGGTCTTATCTAGAATTGTCATGGTGATAACACCAGTAAACTGGGAGTTATAATGCTAATGTGTATGTTGAATCAAAATGGTGCATATTCTCATGAATTGTTGAATTGTTAGCCTGATTAGTTTCGATGGCTACACGTTTTGCAGAATTAACAACAACTCGATCAAGTCAGATCAGTGCAGAGTCCATAGGAATGGAAGACGCACAGGGGAATTATAGTCAACAAGACGAGAGCAGAGGGGTGGATTTCCATTTGGGCATGGAAGGAACGAACTCCAACGGTCATTGAGAATAAAGGAATGAAGAGATGAATATGGATGAGACCATTAAGAATTTGCAGAAGGATGTCCAAATCCATAAAGCTGATAATGAAAGGATTATGAAAGCCAAAGAGTAGCAGGATGAATTCAACATGAAGCTATTGGTGGGTTTGAACATAATAGAAAATAAATTGGTTAAGGAGAGTGGCTCAAGTGAATCTGGGAGTCACAAACCTTCAGAGGAGAAAAGAAAAGTAAAAAGTGCTCGTATACATCACCATCATTCCCAAAGGAATTCCCCTAAGATAGAAGGCAACATCTCAAGTCTATCACCTGTCAGAAGCTATAAGAGATCTGGGGTGGATGAGCTACAAAGAGAAATGAACAAAATCAAACCCCCTGCATTTGATGGTGAGCACAAGAAGGATGAATATGCAGAAACATGGTTGTTATGCATGAGGAAGTATTTTCAATTGCATAATTATTCTTCTCATGCAAAAGGTAGAATCGCTATCTATCAACTCAAAGGAAAGGCCTCCATGTGGTGGGATCAACTTGTGCAGGTACAACACATTGTAGAGAAAAGTGTTACTTGGAGGGAATTCAAGAAATATTTTGAGAAGTACTTGACTAAGAGATACTATGACAAGAAAATGAAAGAGTTATTTGAACTCAAGCTTGGAAGTATGACCATAGATGAATATGAGAGAAGGTTTATAGAACTGTTGAAGTATGTCTCTTTCATCAAGGATGAGACAGTCAAAATTCAAAGGTATTTAATTGGATTTCCATCGTTCATCAGTGATAACATACAGTATGTTGATCCCAAGACATTAGAATAGACCATAAGGAGAGTTAAATGCCTATATGATCAACAGAAAGTAAGGCCAACTTTTCAAAGGGCTTGGGAAGACAATAAGAAATTCAAGGTGGATCAAAGGAAGCAGGGAGTTAAGCCACCATTCTTTAGAAATAATCCACAAGGATAGAAAATGCCTAAAGAACCCAGAACAATTGACACAGGAAGTCAAGAGCCAAGACAGCCACCTATGCAATGTTGGGGCTATAAAGGGGACCATAGGTTCACAGATTTTACTCACAGGGGTGAAAAAGGTAGGGTTGTTCATGATGTATGGCGAGTTGAAATAGTGGAGGACATGGGAATATATGTGACAAGGATTTATGCAGACCTGGACAACAAGCAAGCAGAGTATCAGTCCCACATGATTGAAGTGGAAGGTATGATCAACAACCAAACCCTCGTTATTTTAATTGATTTAGGAGCTATTCATAGTTATATAGACCCTAATATGGTGGAAAGTTTTCAATTTCCAAGAATCAAGCATGGGAAATCCTGGTTGGTACAACTGGCTACAGGAGCCAGAAGAAAGGTTAATGAGATGGTTAAGTCTTGCCTCATAGACATGAATGGACTGAACACCAAAGAAGATTTAAACATCTTGCCTTTAGGTTCTTATGACTCTCTAATTAGGATGGATTGGGTGGACCAACATCACACTCTCTTAGACTATCATAAAAAATCATTTATTTCCTGGATGAGGAAGGGAAACCAAGGAAGGTACAGGGAATCCCCAGGGCAGTAACCATTAGAGAAATTTCAGCATTGCAGCTGAAGAAATGTTACAAAAAAGGATGTCAAATATTTGCGGCTCATTTGGAAGAGACACCTAAAGATAAGGTGCCAAATTTGGAATATTATGCAGTTATGGAATATTTTGAGGATGTGTTCAAGGAGGTACTCGGACTACCCCCAAGGACAGATATTGATTTCTCTATAAATTTGATGCCTCAAGTAGCGCTAGTATCAAAGACTTCTTACAGAATGAGTACACAAGAATCAAAGGGGTTACAAATGCAACTTGAAAAACTTTTGAAGAAGGGGTATATACACCCAAGCATGTCACCTTAGGGTGCCCCAATCTTGTTTGTGAGAAAGAAATATGGAACACTAAGGTTGTGCATTGACTTCAGACAGTTGAATAAAGTGACTGTTAAGAACAAGTATCCTCTACCAAGGATTGATGACCTCTTTGATCAATTAAAGGATGAAAAGATATTTTCAAAGATAGATCTCAGATCAAGATACCATCAGGTAAGAATTAAAGAAGAATATATTAGAAATACCACTTTCAGGACAAGGTATGGTCATTATGAGTTCACAATGGTACCATTTGGGTTGTCAAATGCACCAGCTGTTTTCATGTGCTTAATGAATGGTGTTTTCTGAGAGTATTTGGACAAGTTTGACATTGTCTTTTTGGATGACATTCTTATATATTCCAAGTCAGAGGAAGAGAATAAACATCATTTGAGGATGGTGTTGCAAGTATTAAGGGAGTGTTAGTTATATGCAAAATTGAGCAAGTGATCATTTTATCAGAAACAGATTCATTATTTAGGGCATATCATTTCAAAGGATGGGATAGTAGTGGATCCTGAGAAGATGAGGCCATTAGAGAATGGTCAACATTGAAGAATGTGACAAAGGTGAGATCATTCATGGGTCTTGCAGGTTACTATAGAATATTTATTGAAGGATTCTCAAAGATTGCACACCCAATCACTTCTTTGCAAATAAAGGGAGTGAAGTTTTAGTGGACACTGGATTGTGAGAAAGTTTCCAACACTTGAAACAATTATTGACAAGTGCTCCAATATTAAGGATCGCAAACCCAGAAGAAGGATTCATCATATGCATCGATGCATGTAATGAAGTACTTGGTGGAGTCCTCAGTCAAAATGGGTTTGTCATACGTTACGAATCAAGGAAGTTGAAGGATCATGAAAGAAACTATGCCACTCATGATTTGGAGTTGGCAGCTATAGTGCATGCCTTGAGAAAATGGAGACACTACCTCAAGGGAAAGAGGTTTGAACTAAGAACAGACCACAATGGTCTGAAATATTTATTTGATTAGCCAAATCTAAATGCTAGACAAAGCAGATGGTTAGAATTCCTAAGCGAATATAAATTTGATATAAAGAATATCAAGGGGAAAGAGAATAAAGTGGTTGATGCACTCAGCAGGAAGGTATGTGAATTACATGCTACAACCATTAGCATGTACCAAACTGATATTAAAAGAAACATTTTGGAGGCTGTAAATGCCAATCTGCAATACAAAGAATTGGTAGCAATGCTACAGCAGGGTAAGATGCTTCAGAAGGTGGATAATTATAAGTTGGGAATAGATGGAATACTGTTGCGCCAAAATAGGATTTTTGTTCCAAATGTCCAGGACCTGAAATGTATGATTTTGCATGAAATGCATAATGTTCCTTATGCAAGACGCCCTGGATGTCAAAAAATCGTGGCAGCGATCAAGAGCCATTACTTTTGGCCAGGCATGAAGAAAGATATTGCCAAGTACATCGCTAGATGTATGGAATGCCAAAAAGTGAAAGATGAGAATAGGCACCCAGCAGGGTTGCTGCAACCTTTAACCATTCCTAAATTGAAGTGGGAAGTGGTGACAATGGATTTTACTACAGGATTGCCTAGAACAGGAAAGTTGCATGATTCGATCATGGTGGTGATGGACAAGCTTACGAAAGATGCCCATTTTATTCCACTGAAAACCATGCACAAGGCAGTAGAGGTTGTTGATATTTTCATGAAGGAAGTGGCACGATTGCACAGGATTCCTAAAATAATTGTATCTGATAGAGACCCGAAATTCACCTTGAATTTATGGAAAGGGTTGTTCAAAGGATTTGGAACAAATCTAAACTTTAGTACAGCTTATCATCCTGAGTCTGATGGATAGACAGAAAGGGTGAACAGGGTGATAGAATATATACTGAGAATGTACGTGATGGACAAACCATCGAAATGGGAAGACTACCTACACTTGGTAGAATTCACGTACAACAATGGGTATCAGGCATCATTGAAGATGAGCCCATTTGAAGCACTTTACAGTAGAAAGTGCAATACTCCAGTATGTTGGGATAACCCAGTTGATAGGATAGTAGTTGGGCTAGAGTTTCTCAGGGATATGGAGGACCAGATGAGAAAAATTAAGAAGAATTTTAAAGCTGCCCAAGACAGACAGAAAAGTTACGCTGATAAGAACAGAAAACATAGAGAATTCAAAGTGGGTGATCATGTTTTACTGAAAGTGAAAGCTAAGAGGAGTTCCTTGAAGTTGGGAAGCTGCGCCAAGTTGGAAGGTAGATTTTGTGGGCGTTTTGAAATCCTAGAGAGAATTGGTTCAGTTTCTTATATGATTGCATTGCCTGCATCTATGTTTGTTCATAATGTCTTCCATGTATCATTGCTAAAGAAATATATACCTGATGATAATCATGTTATTGATTGGAATGTGACTCAGGTGGAACAAGAAGGCGCTTTTCAAGTGCATCCGGTGCGCATTCTGGATCAAAAATTCAAACAGCTTCGTAACTGAGCCATAGGGCTTGTAAAGTTTCAATGGACCTAGTACAATCCTAAGGATGCTACTTGGGAACATGAAGATGCAATGCGGGCAGAATACCCACATCTTTTTGAAGATTTTTGAAAACTCTGTTATATATGGGTGTATGATGCACTAAGGATGGTGCATAAATAAGGGGAGGGGATTGTAATATCCCTCGACTGAACTCAATTGTAAAGGTAATACAAATATACTTAAGTTGGTGAGTTGTTTTGACCTCATTTGGTAATGCACATCATGTGGCATAGTGTGCGCATGAACTGTGTAGTAAAATGATGTAATATGCACATTCCATGATACTGCATGCAATATGGAGGACAATGAGCCTCGTGTATATGATATGTGTTATAGGCTAGTGAGGTGGTTATTATAAGTTGGGATTCTTATGTTTTGGTATTATTCTGGAAATGCCTAGATGTCAAAGGCCAATGTGACTACTTTGTACATGACTCATGATTAATATAAAATACATCGTTGCACGCAAACTGACCACGATAAAAGAGATGGGGGACTGAACTTCACCAGTTAGGGAAAAGGAGGGCCAAAAGTCAAGGGAATATTATATTAATATTTCTTAAAACATAAAGTATGGATAATTATTTTATCCTAAGTTCTAAAGTTGGGGACAAGTGGACCAAAGTAACTTCTGATATGACAAGTGTCAAGTTGGGGACATGCATTCATATCGTGGGAGGACTTAGCTCATTTGGGGACTTCTCACGGATACCTTACCAGCATCCTGATGACCATTATTCGCGCAATGACTTCCACGAAGAGTTCATAGTGATTCTCCTCCACACTCAGTTATCCAGTCAATGATCCCATGACCATTTCACACATGCATTACGTTATCCTTGAGACAGCCATTTCACCATTATGGGGCCTATTTCCCTAGCCCTTTTGGTTGGTGTACCTGGTTAACTTGGAGTGGGATTGAAGAAGCGGGTTTTCAAGCCCATGAGCAATTCTCTGAGTAAGAGAATTTTTGGGGATTGATTCCTGAAGGTGCTAGACTACAGGTACAGCACTCTGAAACTTCCAATCTGGCCTGTTGCTAAAGCCCTGGAAGGGAAGTGGGGCAATTGAGGGACTGTTGAGTAGAGAAGGAGCACACTTCCTTGGGTGGGATAGGCATGTGGGAAATGAGAGGTTGGAGGTTGTTATTTGAGTGAGCACCTGAGATGGAGTCTTTCCTGTTTTCCATTAGCCTTATCCTGGATAGGAACCATTTACCCTGGGTGGAGTTCAGTCCCAGCTCGGGGGTGACTCACTATTGAGAGTGATGAACAGTGTAATCTATGGCTGGGAGGTTCGTGGATGGTCTGTATGGAGTTGGTGACAATATTTCCAAGATAAGTACCAGTTGTATGATAAAAATGATATGTTTCTTGTTATTTACATGCCTATGTTACGGTTTATAATATATGTGATTATAATTGTCTGTATGTGTATGGGTAATTCCTTGTAAATGTTGCATATCTGTAGTTATTGTTATTTCAGTATAAAATTCATATGTTACATAAAGTAATCATTTGTTTATGTTTATATGTAAATATTTCTCGATCTTGTTGTATGTATATGTCTTAGTTGCATGCAGTTTAAAGAGTAAATTTATGTGGAATTGATCAGTTGACTACCGGGTATGATACTGTATGTTTTGCAGTATGGGAACGAAAGTGTTCCCTAGAGTAGCATGGCCCAGCCTAAAGGCTAGGAATGTTACCGGCTGGTGTCAGAGCATGAGTGGTTGCTCTGGAGTGGCGTACCCCAGCCTGAGGTTGGTCGGGGGAACGTTACAATGATGGTCAACAATAATAATCTTTCATTGATGGGGAAATCGTAAGATACGAAATACTGAATATGTAATGGTAGTCATTGCATAGAACCAGCTATGACCAAGTAACAAATTATAATCCATAGGTGCATCGACTACTTTGATGTCAATCAAAATAGTCTTACTCTTCAAAGTCGCATCAAAATATTGCAAGAGTCTGTGAGGTTGGAAACCATGTCCATCAAACACTTTTAGGGTAGTAGGGGATGGGGTCAACATAGGATAACCAAGGGCTCTCCAACAAGGAAAAGACATGACACAAGTCAAGGATCCCTCATCCAAAACAATACGATGGATGTTCTTTCCACTAACCAAAACTTGAATTTGGAATGCTAAGTGGTGGGAGACTCTCTCTTGAAAATAATCCAGATTAAACAAAATCAAGTTTGACTCCTCAGGATCCATGGCTCCAATGGTTGAAAACAGGGTTTTACGTTGACTTGGAAAGTTTTGTATATCTTCAATGGTTGGCATAGCACAAGGTGCTTGCACCAAATATTCAACTATGTTTTAGTTTTGGGAAGCGCAAAAATTAGGATCAAAAATCACTTTTCAAATTGCGCTCTTGGGCGGTCGCAATGTTGTGTCAGAAATCGGCTTCTCAATATGAAGAGGATTGGAAGATGGAGGAGGCATGGAGTTAGAAGGTTGGTATACAACCTTCCCTTTATTCTTATCACCTGGAGGAGTTTCATAGGCATTTTCACGAGATGTAACATTAATCGTCTTAAACATGTAAACCTCATAGGAACTTGTGGAATCATCCCCATGGTTGGAATGACCTGGGTCGCCTCCTTCTGGAGGAATAGGGTTTTGTGCAACCAAATGTTGTTATTGAACCGGTTGGGAGGTACCCTTCATATATTTAGTGACAACCTCATGATGAGGGAAGTCTTTCATGTAGTGGTCTTCCTCACAAATCATACAAGGAGATTTAGGTTTCCTTGTCGGTTGAGTATCAACATACTTAGGATTATCCTGCTCGTTAGAATGTTTATTGGATTTTCCCTTTTTTTTCTTCTTACCTCCTGGTTGTTGAGATGAAGTGGATTGGACCGCATTCACCTCAAAGGTTTGAGAAGGAGCAGGGGTAGTTGTGGTGTTTGGAACGGAACTAGATTCTGGAGCAGGTATTGATGAATCATTCGACGAACGAGGAGCATTAGGGATCAGATCGTGAAGTGTGCCATTCTAGGATTAAACCAAGTCCAAACACTACGCACGGTTGATATCTTGTTGATGGGTATTCTATATGCACTAATTCCCTCAATTAAATTGTCAACCCAAGGTAAGTAAACTTAGATTTGTGGCACTCTATCAGCCAAGGCAGAAAATCTAATGGAATTATTATCCAACTAAGGAGATGGTCTACCTAAGGATCAACACTCTATCAATCTACTTTCTAAAGAGATGATTCTTTTCAATTTTCATCAATTTAGCAAATTCTATTAATGAGCTCTAAGCAATTCTAGGATTATTAACTATTTACCTAAGCAACTTCAAACAATGGATTGATGGATTATTTCTAAAAGAGCAAATAACAAATTATTTTAAACTAGTTAAACTATTCGATATTTTAAGCAGGCCACAACAAGTAAATTACTTCTGATATATTTGATCTATCTATCTTTGAGGAAATAAGCAAGTAGACAACTAACCTATCAAGACTATTTTGACAAGTGAACTTTATTCTTAAAAATAACTCATAACTATTTCTATTTTGCGAAGAATAAACTTTAATCTACTTAATCAAGAGTAAAATCTTTATGACTGTATTCAAATTCTAATTGATCAAAACTATTTCTCACTTGTAGTAACAGGAAAGGGAGTATTCAAAGATGATGATTATGTCTTTGGTGTCGAATAACATCATGATGGAATCCGACTATTAGTGACAGTTCAAGAGGAATTAGTTCAATGTTGACTTGTACAGAGAAATGGAAAGTGTGAATAAGGAAATCTAAAGAAAGTTTTTCCATCATATAAGCAACACTAAGTATCTCGAAAATCCATGTGATCTCTAAACATCATGCATCAATCATCAACGATTAAAAACACTCTTATACTACTTCAAGAAAATATATAAACCCATGACCTCATGATTAAAAATCCTAATTTGAATTCACTCTATACAAACTTCTAATTCTTGGTCAATATCAACTAAAAATTGCAATTCAAATCCATAACTGAACAAATCCTGTCACTAAAAATCATATTTCAAAATTAACTAGAATCCTTTTAGAAAACATAATCCAAAACCTATTTCTATCCTATCATACTAAGGAGAAATTAATAAACAAAATAGATCTACGAAGACTAATTGAAATGGTAATTAAATATATCTCAATTACAGCTATCAAAACTTGAAACAATTAATCCATCAAAGCTTGCAAACAATTAATCCATCAAAGCTTAAACAATTTTAAGCTAATACTATGTTTACATTAATACTTTGTCTAAGTTAATACTATGTTTTAGTTATCAAAACCAAAGTGACTAATTGAGACTTCAATACAGCTATCTAAATTAGTATCCTGCAGGATGATTCATATCTAAGAGAGAAAATACACAATATGATAATTAACCAACTCCTATAAGCAATCTGCAATTAAGGAAAAACAAATTAGATTAATGAATTATAGTTGACATACACACAGCAATTGAAACTGAGAAATACATGCAGTAAGGAAACAATTATGAATTCTAACTAAGAAATAAGATAAACACATGATATCTATTGATATACATAGTCACCCAGACCACTGGTGGGCCTCCCAACAGGTCATGGCTACACTCCAACAAGAAAACGTAGGCAATTCTGTCATTAATCATAAAAACGAAGTCTGGAACAAAGTTGCAGAGAATGTATGTACTACAGAATAAAATTCTTCTCAAAAATTATGTCTTTGGTCATGCCACTGATAGTGGTATTTATAGATAATTTACATCTTGAGAGGTCGACCAATGGAAGGATCGACCTCCTAAAAAAAACAAACTCATTAAATGAGTTTCTAACAGTAGCATCTTCTAGAAATTTTGTGAGCCACTCAGTGATCACTACAACCACCCAATCTAAGGTGTGTCGAGCTCTGTAGTTGGAGGCCAAGAGGGGGCACAAAACCTAGATCTCTAATGTTTCCACCACAAGCCGCCAATGTACCAACCGCCAGCTCTAGTGTGCTCCGAGTGTTGTATCATGTGTCGAATGGAGTGTTGGATCGCGTGCTGGATCAAGTGCTGAACGAAGTGTCGGATGAGGTATCAGATGGAGGATCGGACCACGATTTTTCCCTGTTGCACACAAACCATGCATTAGATATTTATAAACATCAAACTGAACTGAATTTATCTCAAAATCATTACAAGAACACCAATTATACATACTTGATGCGAATCCATGATGAATTGATATATAAACCTTTGAAAATCCTTCAAAATGGCTAATATGAAGCATAGCATATGTAATATCGATGCAAAAAGGATTTGATCATTGCAATAAAAAAGTCAAAAAATGAACCCAACATTACCCCCACGCCTAAGGATTTGCAGGTCCCTCTGCAAACAAAAATAAATCACCCAACATAACTAGACTCGTGAAGGAGGGGGTGGATTGGATTTAGAAGCTTCTCCCTCTTGTCCTGGAGATTTTGTCTTGGGCCTTTTACGATGTTTCAATTGTGTGTAGAGGATGCGATTAGTGGTGGTCATTTGATCAACCAATCATTGGAGAGAATTCCCTTTTTCTTGCAATACCGCATTGTCATGATGTAGATGCCTATCCATAGTCTTTCTCTCTTCCAACTGTTGAAGCAACTGAGCATTTTCTTGTTGTAATTTCTCAATAATTGGGGTATGATCATATGTTTCAAAAGAAGAGGGATTGGAACCCTTGATGGATGTAGAAGGTATATAAACTTTGGGAGATTATGTAAGCATCTGTGAGGTAGGACTAATAGAGTTCTTGTGAGAGGGAATAGGTTCATATTTTACTTCTTTATCAGGCTCAAACTCTTCCACAGAAACTTCTCTGAGTCTTTTATGGGGGATTTCATGATCAGAAGACACCTGGATAGGATCTAAAGTGCTTGGAGGTTTTACATTAGGCTTTCCACTTGTACTTCGGGTGCTTATTTGAAAAGATTCCCCTTTGAACTGATTGGTTCCTCTTATATTCATAGGGACTAAAGGAAAATCTTGTTGAAATGCATCTTGTAACTTCTTAGGTTGAGGATCAATAGGTGTTGAGGGAAATGGAGAATTATCAGCGAGCTTTTTCATTTTCTTGCCCGATGAGGTTGCAGGGGAATCAACAATTTTCTTGGCCTTTTGTTCAGATAGAGAGATAGTTTGAGTTGGATGGTTTGGAGTCTTTGGAGAATAAGGCTTAGATGGAGTAAAAATCCCTAAATAAATTGATCTCTTGCTGGTATTGACTATGAGATGGGGATTTGAGAATTGATAGAGGAATTCATCCCATGTCTTGCCCTGTTTTTTCAACTCAGTTATCACAAGCAATTCAATGAGGTTGTGGTGGAATAGACTATTATGAGGATTGGCCATGTTTTTACGCACTTGGGAAGAAATTTTCTCAATACTTTTCAAGAAGTAGAAAGGAAAATTTAGGGGCTTATTAAATTGGAAATGAGCTAACAGACAAAAATGGAAAGCTTTGAAGACAGAGTACGTACCTTGAAAAGTGATAAGCCTAGTAATGAAGATTAGGGGATTAATCAATTCATCTTTAATTCATTCTTTGGAGTACCCTTTATCTCCAGAAATATTTTGAAACTCGGGCTTGGATATTCTGTTGTAGCTTGGTCGTGGAAATTGATGGTGTTTGAACCATCGATCTCCAACCCGTGGAAATTTCATGGTTGAGGAAATCGACTCCTCAAATACCAAGAAGGACAGAGACCCTACACATGCTAGCCTCCCATCGAACCCGAGAGATAATTGTAGTGAGACGCCATCATCGTGTCCCTACAGACAGGCCAAGAATGGTCCCCACCCTGCGCGAAGGAAAATCTCCCTACACTCTGCGAATTCAGGAATGGCCAGAAGCTCGACATAGGAGGAAGGTTCATAGCATTTGGGCATGGTTATAGCATGGAGTATGAGCAGAGGAACGGAATTGGGTAGAGGGTGAGCACGACACAACAAGCAGGGATGAGTGGAATGTCAATTGGGGCAAAACACCCGATTGTTTATGTAATTAAGGTGGAAAATGGTTGAATTCGTGAGTGAATTCATCACACATGATTTCCATGTGTGGCTATGATTTTGTAGCATTTCAATTTTGAATGGTGTACTTTGGAAGCAATTGAAATCATGTGTGAATTAGATCAATTTCCAAGTCTTCGACTTGGACATTTGATCATAAAAATGCATTAAAAGTTTTTTATTTAATTATCATTGTGAATTTTAACGACATACCATTCAATTAATCTCAACTTAGCAGTGAACAAGTGTATCAATTTGAACGATCCTTTTTTGCCTGCAATCATGGTCATTTACAGTATATGCATACCTCATCCAATCCTACATATGGGGCTTCACTCGGTCATATAGATGGCATCCCATATGGTCTTCCAAATGGCACTCTATATGGCACTTCATATGGTACTCCTGTGCAAATATAAATTATCCCCATTATAATGGACGTTTACCCATAACACTCAGCTTGGGAAATTTTTGGCATTCATGGTAAACAAGAGTATGGATAGGATAAGTGTGAATAGAATGATCCACTGTTAATTTCCTTGTTATCATTCTTGTACACTATAAAAAAATGTGTTCCTCTGTCCATAGGCGTGTAACACAAATCTGTAGTGAATATTTAATAGTATGTAATTGACACAAAGAACCAGTTAAGCAGTCTTTCAAAAAAAAATGTACAGTAGGATTACAACACACAGTGATGTCAGCGGTATAGAATTTAGCATTTCAATAAAAATAATTGTTGATATAATATCCCAGAATATCGTGAAAACAATATAACAGAATTTTTACAAAGATTCTACTTCCTCTTCTCATGGATTATAATAAAGATAGGCAGTGTTTATCATTTGTCAGCTCAAGAAACCCCTCCCCCATTCCTAAGTATTTTGACACCTCATAATAAAAAATATAGGGAACCAGTCAATTCTCCCAACATCCTAAGATTTACAGCTTACCAAGTGTAAAGATAAATTTCACACATTAGTCTAACAAGATGGTTAAAATATGGCCCCACCTATAGGACAGAACATCCTACATATAGTTAAGAAGAAGTAGGCAAGAGAGTCTTAGGATAGTCTTAAAGTTAGTTCCCAATGGAAGATTTATGGAGTTCATTGACCTTTGCTTAACCATGCATACTTATTTTCAGCTTTGTCTACAAGTAATGTCGTACATCAGGACAAGTTTAAGATTTAGGAATTTTATTTATTGTTTGACAGATTATCACTCTCGCTATGTAGAATGCCTCACTGCCAACAATCATGTTCAGTACTCCAACAGTTTTACCTAGTCATACCACAGGCCAGTACCTTTTCCCATCAGACCTGTTCAGTATCTCGGTGGGTTAGCCTCTTACACCCTTTTACAACAAAGACTGTTCCACCATCTTTTAAGAATTTTTTTTGCAAGAAGATGGGGAGACGGCTCTAAAAAAAAAAAAAAAGATTGGGATGGTATTTATGTTAGAGGATGACTCTTCTTTATGTATTCCTTATAGATTTTCCTAATGTAAGGGGTACTTAAGTGGATGTATCCTATCTAAATATATGGTATAATCAAGCATTTTTAGTGTGTAGTGGATGGTACCATTGGAAAAGAACAGAAAGGTATCTTTAGGCTCAACTCACTTTCTTCTTTTTTTTAAGTTATAGTGATGTTTCCATGGCTAACTGCTAATCATACCTTATTTATACTCTTTGATAAAGATACTTTACTCACCTACTCAGGGTTCTTGGGTAAATTGTACGAGTAACCTCTAGGTTTGTTAGTTAAGGTGTCACTTCCTTATATCCTCTAGTGGTGGAGGTGAAGAGAAACTTCCATTAAAGATGCCTTGAGAAAAAAAGGAAGATAGAAATCTTTGCAAAAATATGGCTAATTACAGCAAGTCATTATTCAATTGATGCTTAGCAGACAACAAGGTTCAAATATAGCAATATTTGTCGAAGGAAAATACTTTTCTTTTTCTCTCCTTGAAATTGTTCATTTGTGGTGAAATAAATACATGCAGAAATCTCTAGAATTGTTTATCAACAAGAACACACTTCAAATTATTTACATATGTACAATCAAAATTCAGAAAAAGTTTCATGAACAAGGGGAGGGAGAAGAAACTTCCCCATCTACTAAGGACAATGCCTTGTCAATTGACATGACCTGTAGAAAATTGTCTTTGGAAATAGGTTTGTGGTAAAGTTTGAGTCAGTGTCCATTCACTACGAAAGAGACTTTTCCATCATCAATTGTTTTGATCTTAACAACCCCGTTATCATACACGGTGACTACCTCATAAGGACCCAACCACCGAGTGGTAAGTTTTCCTTTAACATTTTTAAATCAGGACTCAAACAACAAAGCACAATCACCAGGTTGGAATTATTTCTTCTTATTGAATTTTTCATGCCACTTACTCTTTTGTTTTTGAACTAACATTGTTCGTTGGATAGCATCTTGCCTAATCTCATCCAACTTGTTTAATTGTAGGGATTGTTGTTTCTATGCCTCATCTAGGTTTAATCCCAATTGTGCGACAATATGGAAAGTCTTTACTTGGAATTCTATTTGTAGAAGTACTTGTTTTCCATACACTAGCTCATAAGGGGTATGCCCAGTGGTGTTTCTCTAGGTGGTACGATATTTCCAAAAATCCTATGGAATCCTATCATCCCAATCCCTATGGTGTAATTGAATAGTATTGGTTAAGATAGCTTCCAAAAATTTGTTTGTGGACTCTACCTGACCATTAGCTTGCTGGTGATATGGAGAATACTTACAGTGCTTGATCCCATATTTCTTTATTAATTCGTTCATCAACTTGGAAGTGAATTGGGTTCCTTGGTCTGTAACAATTTCATAGGTCTTTTTCTTCTACCCACTTGGTGACATAATCTATACAAACCAAAATATAATTCTTCTTACGAGACATGGGTGAAATTGGTCCCACAAAATCAAGGACCCGTTTCTCAAAAGGTTCTATCATAACTTGGGCACGCAAGGGAATTTCATCAACTAATGTGGGTCTTTATATCCTTTGATAGTTATTGCAACTCCTCACATATTTGGTAGCATCCTTAAAAATGCTAGGCCAATAGTAACTTGAATGTAACACATTATATGTTGTACGTTTGTCAGAAAAATGGCCACCACAGAGTTCATCATGACAACTTCATAGTATTTTTGGTATCTCATCTTCTCGGACACATCTACGAATAATCAAGTCTGGACTAGTACGAAAAATTTCATGTCCAACCCAAGAGTAGTTAACACTTTGCGTGATAATTCTATGCTTTTCATGAGGTGACAAATGAGTTGGTAACTTCCTAGTAGCCAAATAATTTTCCATGTCTGCAAACCATGGGGTATTTACAGAGAGGGAAAAAAGATGCTCATCTGGGAAACTATCATCAACAGAAATATCATCACCCTCATATTTTATGCGTGAAAGAAAATCAGCTACTAAATTCTCCTTTCCAGGTCGGTCAAGGATGGTGATATTGAACTCTTTCCATAACAAGAACCACCTAGTAACTCGAACATTGGTAATGGGTTTATTCATGAGAAATATAATGGAAGAGTGATTTGTATGTACAAATACTTTGTATCCTATAATGTAATGGAGAAACTTATTGATGGCATGGACCACTGCCAAGAATTCCTTTTCGGTAACTATATAGTTTAACTCGGCATGGGACAAGTTCTTACTCACAAAATAAATGGCATAGGACTGATGGTCTTCTTTCTGCCCTAATACTCCTCCTATTGCAGTATTGGAGGCATCAGTGGATATGTGAAATGGAAGGGCCCAATTGGGCACCCTAAGAACTGGTGCCACAAATAACTTGGATTTTAGAGTTTCAAAGGTGGTTTGACACTGGTTAGTGCAAAGAAAATAAACATATTTTATTAACAATCCAAACATGTGTGCAACAATCTTTGTGAAATTTTCATCAAATCATCGGTAGTATCTGGCGTGTCCAAGAAATATTCTTACCTATTTTTGAGTCTTGGGGGTGGAATTTTGACAATTACCTCAATATTAGCAAGATCCACTTTAATACCTTCAGATGAAGTGTGATTTCCTAAGACTACTCCTTCAGTCAACAACATCTTATATTTTTCATGACTTAAGGATAGGTTCATTTCTTTCCACATAATAAGGAATTTCTCTAGATTATCTAGGGCTTCCTGGTAAGTATTACCATATACTTTAAATTCGTCCATTTATACTTCTACACAATCATGAATAATATCAGCAAATATCCCTAGTACCGCTCGTTCAAATGTGTCAGGAGCACTACACAAACAAAATGGTAATACCCTATAGGCATAGGTGCCCCAAGGACAAGTGAAAGTAGTCTTGTCATGATCCTCAGGTGCTATGAGAATTTGGTTGTATCCACTGTATCCATCTAGGAAGGAGAAGTATTTATTCCCTGGCAAGGTATCCAAGACTTGGTCAATGAAAGGAAGGGGAAAATAATCTTCTAGAGTGGCCTTATTAAGTTCTCAAAAATCGACGCAAATTCTCCATTTCCCAGTTACTTTCTTTGGAACCACTACAAGAGGGCATACCCATTTATTGTCAGAGATAGGATAAATAAAGTTGACATTCAATAACTTTTGTATCTCCTCTTTTACTATATCCTTGAGTGTCGGGTTCATCCTCCTTTGGGGTTTCCTAACAGGTGTTACTTCTGCCTAGGTATATATGTGATGAATGCATGTATCAGGGCGTATACCCTTTATATTAGTGTATTCCCAGGTGAATTCCCTTGATTTTTCTTTAAGTACATTTACTAATTGTTTTTGTTGGTCTACATCTAGTCCAGAATTTATATGTAGGAATTTCCCTGGACTAATCTCATAGGGCATGGTATAAGATATGGTAGACTCATCTATCTCAAAAATAAAAGATGTCAAAGACAAATTTTATGGGTCCAACTGTTCCTGAAATTCTTCCCCAAAAATGTACTCAAATTGGGGAAAATATTATGGAAAATCAACACGCGCAATAGCAGAAATAAACTAGTTTAGCACATTTTCCATTGTTTGTTCCTGAAGTGCCCAGGAATGATCACTTGGAAACATGGGTTCTTCCCAGTCCTCATTCTTGTATGGACATTCAAGCCACCATATATTCTCCATGATAGGTTGAGCTGGTGGGTATATGGTAATCGTATGTATAGAAAGTCCATTTGAGATGGTCATTTCACCTTCTCTACAGCCAATAAATGCATTGGTTGTGGCCAACCAAGGTCTTCCCAAAATAAGTGGATGCCCTTTCATAGGATCATTTGAATGAATGACAAGAAATTCTATTGGGTATTTCAATGAGGCTAATGTAACTATGATATCATCCAAGATTCCTTCAGGTATAACCGTTGTCTTATCTGCTAATTCCAAAATAGTTGGGATAGGTCTAAGAAGAGGGTTTAACTGTAATTCCTCCAAGGTAGTAAAATTCATAACATTAATGGATTCCCCTAGGTATATGAGAGTGTTTCCCATGGGAACCTTATTAATGTTTATTTTTACTACGGGGTTCCCTGGGTTCCCATATTTTGTGACCCTAGGCTGCTCTGATATGTACTCAGATAATTCTCCTATCAAATGTATTGTTGAAGGATCCTTTTTCTTCCTTCCTAGCTTCTTAATACACAATTCTTTGACCACCTTACTGTAAATTGGAATATCCTTTATGGCTTGTAACAAGGGAATTTTGACACAGATATTCTTCAATTCATTCAAAATGTCAAATTATGGTCGAGTGGTAGGTTTCTCAATCACTAATCTTTTTGGATAAGGAGGGGCTTTTTTAATCTGTGAAGATATCATTTTGGGGAAGCTTGGGTTCCTGGTCTTTAGGAATGATAACATATTCCCACTTAGTTTCATTCATGGGTTGTTCGGGAGTTTCATCTTATTCTTCTTCTCGGATGACTACTGAAGGCCTCTACCTATCCAGAACTTTTATGGACCTTAGTTGAATCTCCTACAATGGAACAGGAGAAATAGCATACATCGAAAAGGCTTGCATCTCAACATTTTGAAGAGGTTGAGTTGGTTTTTTATTGGGGTTGGGCACTGGTTGTGTTGGTAATAATGTCGGTCTTGGGGAGCTTGTATTATGGTATTGTTGGGATTGTTGTGGAATAGAAGGTAAAGGTGGGGTAACAAAACCTGAAAAAAGTTGTGGGATGTTCGGTGGAAGATGGGGGTAAGGATGAGTGGGCATAGGGACAGGTGGAGCTTGAGTGTTTCCTTGGGTATGCCCTCATCTCCATCCTTGTAGCCAAGGATGGTGATATTGTGTAGACCAGTTTTTTCAACTTGGTGAGTTCCACTGTTGTGGTTGTTGACAATAGGGTGGAACTTGAGGTGGTAGATCTGGGTATGTAGGTTGACTCTTAGGCTTCCATGGCCTCCTAGGTTCATAAGAGGATTCTCCGAGATCCCCACTTCTGTAAATGGCTAATAAATTGGGCAGTGATGGGAATTTTTCAATTGGGTGGTCGTCAATGCAGCAGCCGCAAATTGGAATATTATCTAATGGGCATTCCCTTGAGGAATGCTTCCTCCTACATCTTGGGAAAAATATGCACATTTTCGCATTCTCATCCTCCTATTTATTTTTAATATTTAGGGTGTCCAACTGGGAACATATTGTACTTAATATATCGGTTTTGAAGTTATCCAATAGGATCCCTATATCTACCCTTGTGATACCACCTGAACTAACTATTTGTATGTTTCTACTATAAGGATCTCGAACACTCTTCCCCATTTTATCTCTACTCCTCGATTAATTCCTACACATTTCACAAATTTCAGTAAATGGTTTATGGGAGATGTCACCTAATGCCATCAGGTTAAGTGTCTCTAGGTATTATTTTGAAATACCTTTAAGAAAAAGGGCCCTAACTACATTATCTGTAAGTTCATGGTACTTCAATTTCTGTGAGATATAAGAAAACCGTTCCATGTAATCCTCGAGATTCTCGTCCTCTAACTATTGGATTTTAAAAACATCATTACGAGAATCCTTGGACTTGCAGAAGTCTTGGTATTTTTTAAGAAATATATCTTTCATGCCTTCCCAAGACCTAATGTTGGACTCTCCCAAACCCATGAACCATCTTAGTGCGGAATCCTTGAGGGTGGCAGGAAAAAAATTTAGCTTATGGTCATCTTGCAAGTAATTGTAGCTCCTACACAAGATGTCAAACTCAAATAGGAAGGTATACGGGTCTTCACTGTTGTTACCATAAAAGGTGGGTAGTGATGAGAGTGGAATGTTCTTCATATTGGAATTATGTGTGGTATCCAAAATTGGAAACCCGAAGGTGGTTCCGGTTTGGTTTCCAACTTCTTCTCCCTCCTCGTGTCTTACATGGTTTTGATCCTCCTGATCATCCATACTGGTTTGGTTTCCAAAGAGAGAGTGCCTAAATGGTTTTATTCTTGAAGATAACAAAGTATCCCAAGGTTCTTTTCTAGGAAAGGTATCCCTTCAATGGGAAGATTTATCTATTGTTTGGATGTCCAGGAATTTACTCGAGTCGGTTGAAACTATTGGGGCCAAAGCTTCTATTTCAACTTGGGAAACAATTATATTGGTTGAACTGCCAAACAGATTATTCACCTATTCAAGGTCAATGATATCTACAAAGTTAGGGTCCCCTAATGGTGGTGAAAAAGAAAAGGTTGTGTTGGTTGGTTATAATGAAGGCCCGAGTGGTATTGCCTCATGTCCCACTACTATTGATGTCTCAATTTTCTTCTCTATAGTGCTCCCGGTTTTGGTCTCTTCAGAGACTGCTTTAGCTCTTTGGGTTGAGCTAACCCTTATTTTCCAGTATCGATCTGCAGATTTTATGGGTGGAGTGTTCCTTCCTCCAAAAAGGTTAGAAGGAACCTCGATCGGAAGGTTTGGTTTGGTTTTAATGTATCTTCCCTGTGGGTCCCTAGGTTTGTTCATGAAAGCAAAAAATAAAAACTACCATTGGGTTTGGGGGAACCTACTATAAAATATCCGCAGGTTCTTACCTCTCATATTAAGTTCCCCCCACCACCAAACTAATGCTAAGGTTCATAAATGATCTACTTCCTAACTATTTCCTACCTTAAGACAACTCCCCGGAAATGGCGCCAAAAATGATGGGTATTCTATATGCACTAATTCCCTCAATTAAATTTTCAACTCGAGGTAAGTAAACTTAGAGTTGTGGCATTGTATGAGCTAATCCAGAAAAGCTAAAGGAAGTATTATCTAACTAAGGATATGGTCTACCTAAGGATCAACACTCTATCAATCTACTTTCTAAAGAGATGATTATTTTCAATTTTCATCAATATAACAAACTCTATTAATGAGCTCTAAGCAATTCTAGGATTATGAATTGTTTACCCTAAGCAGCTTCAAACAATGGATTGATGGATTATTTCTAAATGAGCAAATAACAACTTATTTTAAACTAGTTAATCTATTCGATATTTTAAGTAAGCAACAACAAGTAAATTATTTCTGAGTTATTTGATCTATCTATATTTGAGAAAATAAGCAAGTAGACAACTACCCTATCAAGACTATTTTGACAAGTGAACTCTATTCTTAAAAAGAACTCATAATTATTTATATTTTGCGAAGAATAAATTTTAATCTACTTAATCAAAAGTAAAATAATTATGATTGTATTCAATTTCTAATTGATCAAAACTATTTCTAACTTGCAGTAACAGGAAAGAGAGTATTCAAATATGATGATTATGTCTTCGGTGTCGAATAACATCACGATGGCATATGACTATTAGTGGCAGTTCAATAGGAATTAGTTCAATGTTGACTTCTATAGAGAAATGGAAAGAGTGAATAAGGCAATCTAAAGAAAGCTTTTCCATCATAGAAGCAACACTAAGTATCTCAAAAATCCATGTGATCTCTAAACTTCATGCATCAATCATCAATGATTAAAAACACTCTTATACTACTTCAAGAAAATATATAAACTCATGAACTCATGATTAAAAATCCTAATTCGAAATCACTCTATACAAACTTCTAATTCTTGATCAATATCAACTAAAAATTACAATTCAAATCCATAACTGAACTAATCATGTCATCAAAAATCATATTTCAAAATTAACTAGAATGCTTTTAGAAAAAACAATCCAAAACCTATTTATATCCTATCATACTAAGGCGAAATTAATAAGAAAAATATATCTATGAAGACTAATTGAAATGGTAATTAAATCTATCTCAATTACAACTATCAAAACATGAAACAATTCATCCATCAAAGCTTGCAAACAATTTTAAACTGATACTTTGTTTACACTAATACTATGTCTAAGTTAATACTTGATTTTAGTTATCAAAACCAAAGTGAGTAATTAATACTTCAATACAACTATCTAAATTAGTATCCTACAGGATGATTCATAGCTAAGAGAGAAAAGACACAATATGACAATTAACCAGATCCTATAAGCAATCTGCAATTAAGGAAAAACAAATTAGATTAACAAATTATAATTGACATACACACAACAATTGAAACTAAGAAATACATGCAGTAAGGAAACAATTATGAATTCTAACTAAGAAACAAGATAAACACATGATATTTACTGATATACACAGTCACCCAGACCATTAGTGGGCCCCCCAGCGGGTCGTGGCTACACTACAACAATAAAACGCAGGCTTAACTCAACGCAATTATGTTATTAATCATAAAAATGAAGTTTGGAACAAAGTTGCAGAGAATGTCTATATTACACAATTAAATTCTTCTCAAAAAAAAAATCTTTGGTCGTGCCACTGATAGTGGTACTTATAGATAATTTATAGCTTGAGAGGTTGACCACTAGAAGGGTCGACCTCCTCTAAAAACATCAAACTCATTAAATGAGTTTCTAACAACATCATCTTTTAGAAATTCCATGAGCCACTCAGCGATCACTACAACCACCCAATCTGAGGTGTGTCGAGCTCTGTAGCTAAAGGCCACAAGGGGACACAAAAACCAAATCATCGATTCATCCACTACAGGCCGCCAATGTACCAACCTCCAGCTCCAGTGCACTCTGAGTGTTGGATTGTCTGTTGGATGGAGTGTCGGATCCCATTCTAGATCAAGTGTTTAACAGAGTGTTGGACGAGGTACCGGATGGAGGATCAGACCGTTTGTTTTTCCCATTTCACACAAACCATGAATTAGATATTTATAAACATCAAATTGAACTGAATGGATCTCAAAATCATTACAAAAACACGAATTATACATACTTGATGTGAATCCATGATGAATTGATACATAAACCTTTGAAACTCCTTCAAAATGGCTAATATGAAGCATATCATATGTAATATCGATGCAAAAAGGATTTGATCATTGCAATAAAATAGTCAAAACACAAACCCAACACCTGCTCCTCAGTAACTACATTTCCCATAGCAAAATCACATGCAATGGGAGGCAAGAGTGACTTTATAAACCAATCTGCGAGGAGTTGGTCTGGAATTGGAGCTTTAATCAACCATATTCGTCATCTCCACTCATGAACATGATCAAATATGTGGGTAGAAAAGGATTGTCATGGAGATTTCAAAAGTTTTGTACTGGTATCGTACCATATAGGCAATTGAAAATGCATCAGGAAATCCATGGAAAGAGACTTAAAGTCAACAAAAGAGTTATGTGGCAGTTCAATATGACATTTTGTTTCTGCACCTGTAAGTTTTCTCTAAAAAAGTCTAAGACGAATGGAATATTCCATCAAAGAGTTGGAAGAACACCATAAGTGGAAAGTCATAACATGATTGTTAGGATCCTCCCCATGTTTTTCATCAAATTTCAGAATGTCGAATGGTAATTTGGCAGGGATGGTGGGACAAAACGAGGCATGAAGGATGGGATTGTTTGTTAAATGAAATAGATCTGGTAGATATATTGTATCCAAGAATGGTATTGTTTGGTTAGGTTGTTGATAGTGGTGATAACCATATTGCGTGGGAACACCAGTAGGACCGTATCCAAGTTGTGGCAATGTGATAAAACTAGATGGTCCTCCCATATAAGGTGGTTTTCTAGGTTTTCCACCTATGTAAGTTGGTTATCCTACTTTTCCACCCATGTACTATGTACTGTGGTTGACCTATTAGTCCCCCTATGTATGGAGGTGGAAGGGACTATTTTTTTTGAATTGTGGGGTTTACGGATTGATAAGGCATAGTTCCTTGTGGAGGAATGCCCGTCGGATTGGGTTGAGTCCACAAGGGATTCACAACTCCTGGATATGGATTTCCAGGATACAGACCAGTGGTAGTAGGGATAGGGTTTTCCCCCATGCGTTATTATGTTGCAACCATGTAGGTTTCCCCCCAGTAAAAAATTTCCCTGCAACTGAAGGTTTCCCCCCAGCTAAAGGTTTGCCTCCCATTAAATATTGACCTCCAATTTTTAGAGTACTAATTTGGGATGTGTGATATGGATTTTTATTAGATTTTGTAACCATGGTTGTGTGAAAGAATTTATTTCCATCCATTTGACCTATGGAACAACCAATTAAATCACTTGGCATGTGCATGTGTGGAAAAAATGAAGCGGGAATATTACCTGACTCATGTGCAAGAGGAGATGAATTCATAATTAGTTGAGTCAGGGTCACCTGGGTCACTAATGTTTCCGGTAAAGAATAAGCACCAGTAGTATCAACTACGGGAGTTGTGGAAAAATATGAATTCCCAAGTCCTTCGGGAAAATAAAAAATCGGTGGGTCCATGTCAAAGGATGGTGTAGTGGTGGGACCATGCCGTAAATGATAAGAACAATAAGAATCATTGTATCTCATGGATGGTGGATCAATTAGTGGTTGGCCAAGTGGATCAGTAAATTGAGGATTCACAAAATATGCCAAGATTTCTATGGAGATTGGGGCTGGTTCTTCAACATGATGACCACTTTTAGGAGTGACGCTCCCAGTTTCATTTCTTCATAAGAAAGATTATGTTGTGGTTCCTGAGTATTAGGTTCCATGCCTTGTATACTATGAAAATTATGATCCTAAGGCTGACTATGAAAAACAAAGAAACACACTCCTATGAAAACTAAAAGAAATCAACCAAGAAACAACATATTTAAGTATCTTTTGAAGATGGGATATCAAGCTGCCAACAAAGAAGTGAGAAGCAATTACTCCAACCTCCACATAACATCCCTTCTCGGTGCAAGAAACCCTTGCTTTCATGGGATCACCCTTCAAGGGTACTCAGAGTGTGATATGACGTCTTACCTAGGTACCGTGGGAATCCCCCCACAGTCACTTATGTAGATACCTAGGAAAGGCCACTAAGGTTACTAACTCGCAGTCGACCTCCGGGGGGTACAGTCGACAGACGGGACCAAACGAATGGGAAGGATATCAAAGTTCGAAGCTCTTCAAGAGAAATAAATACAAGTGGACCAGTAGGAATCCAGAGGAACCCGAATGGATTCAGAGTTCACAAAGCATCGAGACCAAATGAAACCAATGGTTTCTCAAGAACAATCCTCAATATACGATCTTTCCACTATGATTGGTTAATCTTTGGAGGGGTAATCTTTGTTTCTCTCCCGCACGTGACCTCATGTTTATCCCCTATGTAAGAGGGGGTTCTCAGTTATTGTTCAAGGATAAATTCATGAGTGCAGACACAGACCAATCTCCTCAGATCCACCTGGATCTGGAACAAACTGTGACAGAATACTACTCTTTCCCTAGTCCTAAAATATTGAATGGACAAGAGAAAAAGGATGATGTACTTACTTTAAGAAATCTCTCCTTATCTCTGTTGATCCTCGCTCTGCTACGATGCTCTTGCGTCGTCCAATCACAACA
>JZKD02S1700023.1:213048-235859 GCA_000966675.3 Picea glauca | reverse complement strand
ACATTGCATCCAACCTCTCATCCACGGCACAAGAAGCAGTTGGGTGAAAAGATTGACAAGAATGGAAGAGGAGATTCCATCATTGAAGTGGGTCCAGATGATTCACAAGAAGACATCTTTCAGCAGAAGGATTCGCCATTGAGTTGGCTTGGTAAGAAATGGATTGCTTTCTTGCATAAGTAAGGCTTGCATTTTTTCTGTATAGATGCACATTTCAGCCTTAGTTATTCACTTTTGTTGAAGTTTGAGAAGTGGTAGTAGTTTGTCATCATTTGGTAGAGGCAAGTTTGCATGTGAATGTTGTTAATTGTGAAGCCTACTTGTGTTATACCTCCTAATTCAAGAACATGTCAAAGAGGAGTATGTTGTCCTTTTGTTACAGCCATCTACACTTTTCATTTTCAGCTCTTTAGTACCCACATGTTTGGGTTTATGCACGTATGTTTGTACATGAGAGAGAGTTGAAGAACTTTGCACATGCATTTGGTTTTGAAAGTGCATATTGATGATTGTCATCATGGATGATTCATGTTTGTCGCATGATTGTTTATCATGATTTTAGACTTGTCATTTTGGAAGGGTGACATGTTTCACTTGAATTTCGACTTGCGTCGATTTTATCTTGGTGACTATGTTTGTCGTTCCTGGTTTCGACTTATGTTTAGTCGATTGGGTTGGATGACTTGTAAGTCAATTTTGAGTACATTGAGATGGAGGAAAACACCATGTGCTTTGATGAAGCACAAGATGCGACAGCTGCTTGAAGAGCAAAAAGACTTTGTTGTCATTATTTTCCAGTCTTGCATAATTCATTTTCAAGATTGATGGTTTTCTTGGCTTGTGACAAGATGTCGCAGGAAAATTTGCAGCCATTGGAGAGTGGATTGTTGACATCAAAAGAGTTCACAAGAGGGACTTGATTCTTAGTGGGAAGGCTGGCAGTATTCTAAGCGCAGAGAGAACAGTGGGTCAGCAGCAGCCAGAGAGCAGTGGTTGAGGGACATAGCTAGTTGCAGTGCAAGACATGTCAAGGTACCCAGGTGATTGTCGAAAAGTCTTTTCAAGTAGAATAAATTGATATAACTTGAAAGAAGAAGAGTATTGAAGCTCATATCGATAATTATAAGCTTTTGTGGGTCCAAAATCCTTTCAGTGGGAAAGCGTGATCAGAATCTGGACTAGGGGTCAAATTTTACATCAAAAATGAAAGTTCTCGGAATTGCCTCAAAACAAATGGGTTTGTAGCCCTCGTCGTCACGAATCCAACGCAATTTGTTTCGTCTCAAACGGACATCGAGAGCGAAAGTTATAGCAATATGTTCATAAAGTCAAATAGGTAAAAAAAAGTGCTGACTGGGCAGTCCGTACGACCAAGTGGCAGGGACGTACCATCATGATGACATGGCAATTGGTTGTTGTGGCACATTTTCATTGGTCAGTTGAATGGTGAATACAGTGTTGACACGTGTCCTTTTATGGGCAAATAATATGAGAACACGTGGCCCAATCGGAGGGCGCCACGTGTCCCCTCATTTTTTGCTATTTGGTTTTTGGTTTAAAAGTTCGGCGGCTGTGGGATTTGAACAAGCGAACTCCCCTTTTGAAAAGACTTAACACAAGTCCACCAACCAAGTTGCCGCCATTCATTCCTTGTGAAGGATATGAGTTATATTATATTTGAGTTTGGTTATAGTTTTGATTGGAAAGGGGGGGGGGCCGGGGATAAGCCCCGACCCGTGGACACTTGCATTGGCATGTGACTATGGCGCATATGGGTATGCGCGTACCATTGGCGCATGGTTTTTGTACCACACCACATCATATATGCGCAATAAACCAAAGTTTAAAACATATATTGGTATGTGTGCGGATGTTTTTTAATACCGACCCATAATATTATCACATATAACCAAAGTTTTATGTAACCATTGTTTAATATATGACACGTGGTTAAGTCTGTTAGCCAACGGATATATGGTTACACCAACGACCGGGAGTTAATCCGACTTGGAGCACGCAGTTTAGAGTTGGTTTCAAACAGTTATGATTTAGCCCTCTTTATGCGCTGGGACGTGGCCATATGGCCCCCCATGCGCCCAGCACCTTCGACTTGGGGGGCATTAGTTTCGTTAACTAATCGACAAATTGCACGATTTTTGGGAACGCGCGTGGAGGCTGGGTTTTGTGACGGAAAACGCCTGGAGCTAGTTTTCATTCACCCAGAGGTGCAGAATGGCGAACGGATAACCAGAGCCAAAGGGGAAAAATGGCAGCAAGCATAACTTTTGGAGTTTTTGGCCAAATGAGGTGCCGAAAAAGCCCAGGTAGGGGTTTTTGGACGTTCTGAGTCCATTWGCACARCTTTCACAGGCATTTGAAGACTTTTAATGCAGGTTTTTAACCATTTAAGTTTGAGGAAGCTCCATGAAGCTTGAAGCCCTCATTGTTTGAGGCATTGCTCAGATGAGCACATAACCATTTTCTGAGACTGAATAGTCATTCTTGGYTGTTTATTATGCTMTGAAMWCATTGGGATAGGTTKCAGATCCATTGGAGGACTTMTAYAKGTATKTTTRCCTCATTCTTKCTCAGGGAAGCTTGGAGGCCACTTGTAGAAGAGGTCATTGCTGGATGAGCCATTGTCCATTTGCAGAGTTTTTACAGTCAAATTTGGGGTTTTTATGTATTCTGAACTCAATGGTACAGTATGTAAATCCATTTGAGTTGAGCAGCATCTTGTAATGATCATTTGACAAACTAATCCCAAAGATCCAAGTCCTTTGAAGGAGGCTCAAGGAGACGTAGCCCAGAAAGGGGTGAACTCCTTTATCACCTTGATTTTGTTGTGAGTTTACTGTGTTATTTGTTGCACTTTTTATGGCTGTGTATTGATTTATAACACATGATTAATCTTGTAAAAGAAAATTACCTCACACATAAACATTGACAAGAACAAGCAAGAAACTTAACACATAAACCAATCTTGCCTATTCAAACACATGAAGCAAGGTCCTGTTAAGATTTAGTTTATGAGGTAGAGGGTGCTTGCATAGCATAACAAGTCAGCCTTCTATTTTCAGATCAGCAGGAGAAGTTGTTGATAAACATAAAGAAGTCCTCGTTCATGAAGACAGAACTCATTTATTTGGGGTTTGTTATTTCGGCAAATGAGTTGAGGATGGATCCAGATAAGTTGGAGGTAATCAAGAATTGGCCATCACTAAGGAACATATTTGAGGTGAGAAGTTTTCACGGGTTGGCCAGTTTCTACCGAAAGTTCATTAGGAATTTCAGTGGAATTAGTGCAGCGATGATGGATACAGTGAAGAAAAGACATAAAACTTTTCACTGGACAGTAGAGGCTGAGAAGAGCTTCAATCTGTTGAAGCAAAAGATCATGGAACAACCAGTTTTGGTGTTGCCGGATTTCCAAAAGACGTTTCAAGTGAAATGTGACGCAAGCGGGTTTTCCATAGGAGCGGTCTTGAGTCAAGAAGATAGATCGATTGTATATTTCAGTGAGAAGCTGAATGAGGCAAAGGTGAAATACTCCACATACGACAAGGAATTTTATGCCATCATCCAGGCACTGAAGAAGTGGAGGCATTACTTGATCCCAAAAGAATTTGTTTTATATAGTGATAACCACGCATTACAGTTTATGACTCAGCAGGAGAAGTTGAATCAGAGACATGTAAAATGGGTTGAATACATGCATAATTTCACATTTGTGATTAAACATATTTCAGGTACTGCTAACAAAGTGGTTGATGCTTTGAGCAGGAAGTGTTTGTTGTTGCAGGAGTTCCGAGTCAAAACGTTGGATTTTGATGATTTTGGGGACATGTATGCAGATGATCAAGATTTCAAAGAAGCGTATGAAGCAGCTGAGAACCCAATTCTCAGGGACAGAAGCCATTGGACAGACTATATGATCTAGGAAGGATTGTTGTTCAGAGGCAATCAGCTGTGTATTCTGAATTGCTCCATGAGGGAGAATCTTCTAAAGGAGAAACATAGCGGAGGATTGGTCGGACACTTCGGTCATGATAAGACATTCGCGAAGCTGAACGAGTCATACTTTTGGCCAAGGATGCGGTCAGAGGTCAAGAGGTTTGTAGATAGATGCAAAATTTGCCAGCATTCAAAGGGAAGAAAGCAAAATGTAGGATTCTATCAACTGTTACCTGTACCAGAGAGGCCATGGGATGAAATCAGCATGGATTTCGTATTGGGATTGCTAAGGACACAAAGAGGATTTGATTCAGCCTTTGTGGTAGTGGATAGGTTTTCCAAGATGGCACACTTTATCCCATGCCAGAAAACCAGTGATGCGACTCACATCGCAAATCTGTTTTTCAAAGAGGTCGTTCAACTTCACGGCTTACCCAGAAGTATAGTTTTGGACAGAGATAAAAAGTTCGTGGGACATTTCTGGAGGACATTGTGGAAGAAGTTGGGGACTAACTTGATGTTTAGTTCAGCTTATCATCCTCAGATGGATGGGCAAACAGAAGTGGTGAACAAAAGTCTGGGAGACTTGCTAAGAAGCTTGGTGACAGAGCACCATAGCCAGTGGGATAGTATATTGCCACAGGCAGAGTTCGCATATAATGACTCAGTGAACAGGAGCACAGGCGAGAGTCCATTTCAGATTGTATATGGTATGCAGCCAAGAGGAGTTTCTGAACTGAGGGATTTAAAACAGACTGCTACTAGGATCGCAAGTGTCGAAGAGTTCGCAGAGGCGATGAAAGAACTTCACGGCCAGGTGAAGCAGCGACTGCAAAATTCAAGTCATGAATATAAGAGCAGAGCTAACCAATGGAAGAGACAACTTCATTTTGAGGTTGGTGAATTAGTTCTAGCACATTTGAGGAAAGGGAGGTTCCCGAGGGGAACATGCAATAAATTGAAAATTAAGAAAATCGGGCCATGTAAGGTCTTGAAGAAATTGGGGGAAAATGCTTATGAGATCGAGTTACTGGATGGGATCGAAATATCTCTGATATTCAATGTCGCGGATTTATACCCATACAGGGCTGGAGAAGCAGAGACTGGAACTGAGCAGCCATTGATCCAGTGGATGGAGCAAATGCCAGTTGCAGAGAAGCCACAGATGGAACAGATATTGGACAAGAGAGTCAGTAAGAAGACCAGGAGGAAAGAATACTATGAGTATCTAGTCAAATGGAAGGGCCATCCAGTAGAATATGCCAGCTGGGAGAACAAAGCGAAGATACAAAAGCATGGATATACTGTGCAGGAGCTCATGGACAAGAGCCCATGAATTTTTTCAAGGGAGGGAGTATGATGCAGGAGCATCGCAAAAGTCAAGCGAGCGTGGAGCAAGCGCAACGTATTTTTGAGCACATGATAGATTGCTTGAAAATCTTTTTGAAATTGATGCACCAAGTCTTTAATGGATCCATTTATGAAGGAGCGCCTTTGTATATTGTATTGGACCTTGAGCAATTCACTCTCGTCCTTAGTAGATAGGAGGCATTTAATCTAGTTAATGCAGTTAGATAGAAATTAAATTCTAGATTAGACAGTTTTAGAAGAAGGAGGGAAAATGAATATAGACACCCTCATTGTACATTGTAAAATAATCATGATTATTGAAGCAAGAAGAGCATAGGAGAATAGCAGAGAGCTGTAGAAGAACATCCATGTATAGATCTTGAATTAATAGAAGAAGTTGATTCAAATCCATGGTTTTGTGTCTTTTCTCTGTGTGTTGATGTTAGAATATGTGCTCATGAGTGTTTGTTCTCCTGTTATGCATTTGATTTTATTGTTGTGTATGTGATTTCATGTTTGATCTTGAAATCTAAGGGGAAGAAGAAATCAGTTTCAATTGTTTCTCTATCTGAGTGAGGATTCCTACAAGGAGTGCAGTCGAAAATGTCCGCAAGGAGTGCGTTTATGGATGCTTAGGTAGTTTAACTCTTGTTCCCGTTCACCCAGAAGTGAAATTAGGTTACTGGAGCCATGCCAGGAGGGTGCAAGCTAAGGGAGAGTCTCAGTTGTGAATCTGAGCGAAATGTTGGAGGACTGCTACTGCAGGTGTGCGCAGGGTCAAAGATCTCAAACATTTAAGGTGTTTGAAAGTTTGTCGCAAGGAGTGCAAGCAGGGGGTTTTAAAATCTGAATCTTCAGAGTTGAAAAAGCTCAGGAGGTATAATACCTTTGAGTGAACCTTGAAGATAAGTACAGGGAGTTGTGCGTGATAGTGTTAAGACAGGCGTCGCAAGTTTGCACGCAGGAGGACGAGTTACGTGGAGGAACACATACTCCTTTTGCAGATTCCTCAAAGAGGGGAGATAGACGATCAGGATCTTGAGGAAAGTATTGGTGAAATCCCGTCATCCATTGGATCTGCCAAAGAAGCGAGGAGGTTACGGTCGTGTTCGGAGGATAAGCTCAGAAGGATCACGAGTGTAGGATCATTGTTGGGTTAACCACCAGCCGTTCAATCATGCAGAAGTTGCATTGAGGTTAAGTCCTAGTGAGCAGAGGAAAGTCCCGGAGAGGCATCGGGATATTGGAGCATCGGGGTTTCATAAGTCCAGATACTCGAGACCTTTCAAGTCTCGAAACCCCGAGAAGAAGTCCTAGCCGTGGATCTCAGGGTGGACATGCGTCGGAAGATCCGAGAGGAGTCGGGGTTCGGCATTTCAGGAATCCCAGGGACAAATAAATTGTTACATCAGGAATCACGATTCCACGATGTCTGAAAAGGCGATGAGGAGATAGTGACGTGGAAGGTTCAACCCTCACATGCATCGGGAATCGGTGTTTTTTTATTCTTGGAAATCATAGCAGCAAGAATCAAGAAACTCCGAAACGCGATTTCCCGACAAGCTAAAAGAGTGGGGGCCACAGGAGTCGGTTATCGATGTTGAGTCGTCGGGACATCAGGGATTCCGGTGACAAGTTGTTTATGTACTTTGGAATCGCGAACCGTGAAACCTCGATGGGAATATGACCGCAGTCATATAAGGAGTGGTCGCGCAGTCTAAAGGCTTAGCCCGGGAAGCTAAGGCAATAGAGGAGCATATCAGGGTTCAGGGTTTTGAGAATCCAAAAACACTCGACCTCAGGAATCACAAAATCATGAAGTCCGATTTCCTGATCGTTAAGGGAGATCTGTTGGAGAATTGTTGTGGGTGTGGAAAATTCTCAATAGGGAATTAGAAGAGCTTTTTAGTTCTTCGGGCCAAGGGAGGAGAAGGTCCTGTGATTGGACGTGTCTGAGGGCACGCTTGCGTCACCTTTGTCCCAACCTTTAGCGATCCTTGTGCAAAGAGAAGTATAGAGAAAGAAGTTGGAAGACAGTGGAAGAAGAGCTCGGGACCAAGATTGAGGAAAAGTAGTCGACTTTATCATTGTAAGGTATCATTGTGAAGTTAATAAAAGAATTTTTTTTCCCGTCCCACCATATGAGATTGTCATTATTGGAATATTGATTGTATGATTGATTCAATCTCTAACCTATTAGTGCATAGATCAAATGCATGTGGAGTTTTTTGTTTGTCTTTAGTGAATGCAGGTCAACATTAGGAGAGTTGCAGTCAAAGAATGACCAAGCGCGAAAAGGGATCAACATCAAAACACGAAAAATAAGGTACGTCAACTTAATCTCTTGAGCCTTGTATTTACAGATGAGTAATGGGGTTTAGGCCTGGGATGATGGTAAAAAGTAAGAATATTTAGGTCATTTCTGCATGCATGATAAAACCCTTAGTGCTAGTCCGTAGGAGGGATTTCCCACCCACAACAAAAGTTGCGACGAAAAAGTGTGGCAATAGCGACGAAAATGTTTGGCAGAGAAAAAATTTAAGACGCAAATGTTATATGTGTGACACAAAACCATGGCAAAGTGCGACGAACTATCGTAAATATTTCCACACTTCCTGTAGGTTTAAAAAAATTATATCTACATGAGAAGCTGGATGTTGGGATTCATTATTGACCCTTACTCAATATTTTCATGTGTGATTGACCCTTCAAAGGGTTTCTTATGTGAGAAGGGCTTATCAAAGGGGGTTTTAGGACTTATTAGGTGTCTTTCTTAGTGGACCAAAAGGGAAACCCAAGGCACCTTGGGATGAAGGGGAAGATAAAATACATTCCCCTTGAATGAATGGTTTTAATTGAGATATTGGGGATCTAAACTAGATGTCAAAAACAATTTGGTAGGGGTATCCCAGGGGAACAATATGGGATATGTGTTTTGTTTAAATCTATCACTATGCTTGTGAGAGTGGGCCAACCCTTTACTTATCCACTTCAATGCACTCACAACCATTGATCGATATTAATATAGACTGGTCACAATAATTACCTTAAATATCAAATTTAACCTATTAATGTGAAGGGATAATCACAGCATGAGGTTAAAGGCATTCACACCCTTTCAACAACTATGTTTGTAGCTTTTTGTATGAGTAACTTGTATCCATGTGGTTGATTCATTGCCTTACCAAAAAAATGAAGGTTATTCACACTCATATGAATGAAAGAAACCAAATTTTTTCCCACGAAAAAAGTTGTAACGCTTTGAAAGAATGGTAGATCACAACAATGGAGCACTTGTTTAAGAAAAGACACTTACACCTATTCAATTAAAGGTAAATCACCCTATTCAAATGAAGGTACATGATACCATATAAATGAAGAGAAATGGAAATGTTTAACTCGAAGGGTAGTTCACACCAAATCAAGTTAGTGTGATCACAATGTTTTAAAATGAAGGGTGATCACACTACTCTAAGTGATAGTTTCTCACACCACCCTAAATGAAGGATGATTGCACTTGTTGAAGTCAGGGTACTCACATTAATTCCAACAAATGGTAACACATACCACTTTAAATGAGTAGGAATCACACATGATGAAGGGGAGATAGAAAATATTTCACTTGGAGTAATGCAATTTGGTGGGAAGCAGAATAGCTAGTAGTATATGTTATAGTCTTAATTTCCACCCTACATGACAGAAGGGAATCCAGCAGAAGATGAAAGTCAAAATAAATTTATTTCTCAGGATTTAGGACTTTTTTTAGGGTCTTCACGTGGAATATAGGAGAAAACATGCGATGATAGTCGTTGGTCATTTATAATGCAACAAGCGATTATCCCTACAACCTTCTAGATTTGAAAATTTATGAAGAGGTAAGCGAGGGATCATCTCCCACCATGATTTTATAATTATTATGAAGTGGGGTATATTGAATTAAATTACTTATATCCTCACTTTTGGGTACGGTATATCGTCTAGATTTACCACCTAATACATTTAATTTGTCAACCCAGGGGCCTGAATGTTTTACAGGCTACCGTGCACTGTATGTGCAGACTGTGCTTCTTTCAATATTGATCATGTAAGTAAAAAATCATTGCAGTAAAATAAAGAATAGAAACTATATTACTGGTGCTTAAACATAAATAATTGTAACATTAAAATGAAGCAGGATAATTGTAAATGAAGCAGAACACATAGATCTAACAGATTCCACACAAAACCACAGATCTAAATTTTTTTTTTAAAACCTAAATTCATCGTCGCAATATTGACGCAAGTTCGTCAGACATATTTTACTATTTTACCACAACTGTTTCTATAGTGACGAAACTTCGTCACAATTTTCCATGAATATTCGTCGCATATATAGCATGTGCATCGTAAATTTGGTTTTGAGATATTGCACTCGTCAATATTATCACGTATTTTCATCCCAAGTTGCGATGGACTTTCATCGCATGTTCAGCAGCTACGTCGTAAGTTATTAGCTTGGCATAACTTCTCGTCCCAATTGCGACGAAGTTTCATCGTAATTGCCACATCTCTTCGTTGTTATTGCGATGATAGTTCGTCGTAATTGTGACGATGCACAAGGTTAACTGATATTGAAGGTGGTGACACATGGAGAGCTAATTGTGTCAATGTTTCCATGCACACTTGGATCGTGGATATAGTGACGAAATTATTTCGACGAAAAAAAATATCGGCTTTCGTGGAAATTGCGACGGATAAGTGTGGCAATATCAACGAAAAACCGTCGCAAATTTTCTCATATGTACTAATGTGACTGTACGCTCCATCAACATATTATCTCTCCTATGCATTGTGAAGTCTGTTTGCATTGGATTGAACGATACTATATTGATATTCATGTTCTCCAAGCTCAAATCAAAACGCTCACAAATCACAATGAATTACTCATAAAAGAAAATCATGACCTCAGAGCAAACGAACAGAGACAAGATAAAAGTCTTAAGAAGACAGGCAACATTCTGATAAAGAATGTAGATAGTGTGAATGCCATAATCAATTCTGAGCTATCTTTATCCATGTTTAGTCATTGGTTTAAATGGTAAAACGATTTTTTCCCTCTTATTACAGTCATGTTATTTTTTAATCAAATCGATTAAACTTAGATTTCTTTTACCAATATAAGACTGGCTGCAGAATCTCTCGATTATGTAGCCAAGTCATTTTTATATAAAATTTAGTAATTAGTTGTTAATAAATTATCTAACTTGTTCCTGTTTTCGTTTTCAGGACATGGTATATCTTGATGCTGATTTTATGAGGTGGAACATGTTTGATTTAGTTGATTAGTATCTCTTTTCTGCTTATTTTGTAAATAAGAAAAAACTTTTATTAATTTTTGAAGATACAATTTGATCATGAGTGGTTGTAGGCCCTCCATATTTGTAATATTTTGATATCATGGGATCTGATCCTATCCTAAAGTATAGGAAGATGATATTTCAAAAAGACTCTTTAAATACTCTGCATTTTGTAAATGAAGGCATCTTGGCCTGGAACCAAAGATGGACGAATGACTTTCAAGACTTAATGAAACAACGTACATCATTTTGTCTTTAGTCCTTTGTGAATGGTGCTTCATTAATGTTTTGTTTTATTTAATATTGATATATTAATATGTCATGTAGATTTAGACTTAATGATATGTTATGTTTCAGGATATTCATGTTATAAATATCGTTCATGATTTGTTGTTCCAGATATTGAGACTGTGATTATCTTTTCAATTTGAATATCAGGATTTCTCTTTATTTTTAGTTGAACCATGAGATGAATGGATTACACATAGATTTCTCTGAATGTAATCATTTGCGATCATAAGATCACAGAATTAATATATGTTCCCTTTCCGTTCTTAAATCTTGGTTGCCATTACATTCTGTGAATTTATTCAAAACAGTTTCAGTATAAGTCTATTGCAGATTTATCTCGTAGGTGTGGCATATGGATTCTCTTAACTCATACAAAGGCATGGACACATTTAACGAACTAATATCAGGTTAGCTACTTTGTTTCTAATTTATGTCATTTTGTGTATTAGTGAAACCAGAAAGTTTAGATTAGGTTTGACTATCCGTACATCTGTGTTTCAATAACTTAGTTAATTCGAGTTTTGTTAGATTTTTTTTTAGAAAATAGAAAATATTAGATTTTTTACATTGATTTCGTGAGTTTCTGGTAAAACTTGCAACTTGTAAATTCTGTTCATAAGCGATATTTTTATGTTTTCATTTTTTTGTTCAAATACACTTACACATATAATTATATTAGAGTTTATGTATATATTATTATTTAACATTAGTTAGTTATTCCTTTTCTTTACTATAGGATCTTAGATTGGATAACGGACCCATTAAACTTGTCAGAACAGGTTACACCAAACGGCTTGTGTTATTTGGACAACCCCGGACCAGACCTACTCTTCCAAGTTGATGGCTTGTCAATTTTTTCCCGTCAACAAATGGCACTAGAAGGAGGGTATGATTTAAATTGATGGCACATGGAAGTCATAAGACTCCTCCCCCACACACTCTCTCCCCTATAGTAACACGTAGTCACTCAGACAACAACGTTACTTCTAAAACAGCAACCACCTCTAACGAAAATTTTGAGATTCCTATTGAACCAATGACACCAAATCCTAGCCTCCGAGGGGCAGCTCAATTGGCAAGTGCCGTGATATGAAGTGTTATGTTCGATGAGGTTCCAAGTTCAAATCCCCCCGACTTACCCGTGCCTGCGGAAGGGGCATATGTATGGCACCTAGAGGTTATAGTGGTAGCGGTCGGAATCGACCCCGTGTCACGCGAGTACAAGACCGGCTCAGTTTCCGATTCCGCCAATAAATAAATAAAAAAAATGACACCAAATCATCAAGGGACCGACATACAAGAAATTGTTCGTCAGTCACTCATAAGGACACATAGTGCCTTGGCTTGCATCAGAAAACCTAGTAGGCCTCTTAATCAACCTTTATATTTCTCGGATATTCGACAACAACTTGAAGGCACTAGTCTTTTTTTGAACCCTTTAGGAGATAATACCATAGATCATGTTGAAACACCTATACTTGAAGCCGAAGGATCTGGTATTCCACCTTCCCCACCTCATTCATCTCCATCCTCTTCAAGAGGAGAATCTTTTGACGAAAGCAGTTCCTCGTCTGAATCAGCTCAGCCTTCGACACCACCAACACCCATGGAAAACCAAAACAATCACGCTAGACCCTGGCTCGATCAAGATGTCGTGGTTTTACCTGGGCCTCAACACCCATTACCAAAACACCCGGAGAAATGGTTGCCTAATTTTGATCCAGATTCTAAATAATCTGCTAAGGATCACGCAAAGAAGTTCATGTTGGCCATTAGACTCTAGAGTGTAGATCATGAAGATGTAGTATGCAGACTTTTTCCTTATACATTTGAGGGCAATGCCTCCACATGGTATTTCACCCAATAGCCCCAGACCATTGTCTCTTGGTACAAATTTGAAACCTGCTTCTTAGAGAAATTTGGAGATGATAAATCTCCTGAAGTCTTGGTTATGGAACTTTCCAACCTAAAAATGAACCCTAAGGAGAAAGTAAAATATTTCAACTAGAGGTTTATTACATTAAAAAATTGAATTCCCACTGACACAATGCCTGTTGAGTGTCTAATTGTTGCATGTTACACCAAAGCTTTACATAATAATATAGCAATTTGGGTTAAAAGGTCTAAATATTCTACATTATTAGAAGCCTTCGAGGAGGCAAGCCAAATCGAGGTCATATTAATCTTAAAGGATAATCTCAATAGTGAAGCTGAAACAGCTTCATCTTCTAAAAATTAATGCATAATTTCAACCTTCTGATCTCAAAATCATTCAACTTGATCAGACAAACATCAAAGTAATAGGTGAACTTAAGAATGTCTTGGTTAGGTTATCTTCTAATCCTAAGGTTCACCAAATTATTGACATTATTGTTGTTGACATCCCTGAAGTATATGGTTTTATTTTAAGCAGGGACTGGTCCAACCAGCTGCATGGTTATTTTTCCATAGATTGGTCTCATCTGTGGTTGCCGTAAAATGGACACCCCAATAAAATCAGTATAAATCATGAACTCTATCTCAAGCATACCGTGACGGATCTAAATGATGCAAATGAACTATTTACTGCATCTGCTAATTCGTTTGAAATGCAAGTAATGAACACCTTCTTTGGTAACTTCATGACCGAAATTTCACCTTTTACTGATTCTAGGAAACAATCAGAACTTATGACCTATACTCAGTCATCAGCTTCGCCAAGTGTGTCACACACTACCGACGAAGCTCAAATCTGGTCGTTGTACTTTGACGGATCCAAATCCAAAGAAGGAGTTGGTGCAGTATGTGTACTCATCAATCCCGCAGGTAATAAGACTTTCATTTCATGTCGATTAGAGTTCGAGTGCACCAATAACATCGCTGAATACGAAGTGTTTTTGCAAGGACTCCGGAAAGTTGTGGATATGGACGTAAGAAATTTATTGGTATTCAATGATTCGGAAATTGTGGTCAGGCAAGTAAGGAACTCCATACATTGCTTGTCACCACATCTGAAAAGCTACCAAACTGAGGTATGGAGTTTAATGCAAAAATTTTCATCACTTAACATAAATTCCATTCCTAGACTAAGTAACTCGGAGGTTGATTTATTGGATAATGTTGCTTATAAACTATTGCCCACAGAAGGTCTTTCTCCTAATGCATTCTCGATTGAATTGTTGTTCAGACCGTCGATCCCGGATAACATTACCAATTGGAGAGTGTTTGACGATGATCAAAAAATCATCAACGTCTTGCATATGGAAGACACCTTCCAAGGTGTGGTTATCAACAAAGGCACTCACAATGAAAACCTTCGCAACTTCACGGTAATATCATATCCTAAATCTCCATAATCAACATCCGATATGGTGAATTCGATCCCCAAATCTATTGTAAGACTAGAAAAGTGTTATGACTTGCATGATAAATTTAGAGGGTCAATTAATTGTAAAACGATCAGTTCTTCCTTGACTTATGGAACGGTGAATTTAGGGACTAAAGATAATCCTCAAAACGTCAATTTGGGAACAAGATGCTCTGAGCAAGAATGATTTTCCTTCATAAAATTATTTAAAGAATTCAAAGACATTTTTTCTTGGACATACAATGACCTGAAAACAATTGATCCTAATATAATACAACATATCATTCCCATGAAACCAAAAAATCAACCATTCCAACAAAAATTAAGAAATATGCACCCCAAATTAGAACTCGCAGTCAAGAAAGAACTGAATAAACTACTAAATAAAAAGATAATTTTCCCAGTGAGACACACACAATGGGTGTCTAATCTAGTTCCTGTAAGGAAGAAAAGAGGTGAAATTCGACTCTGTGTCGACTTTCATAACTTGAATTGAGCATATGATAAAGACAACTATCTCATTCCTCCGATGGAAAAAATCCTTCAGCAAGTATCTGGTTCAGAAAGACTATCTCTACTAGATGGTTTTTTAGGATATAACCAGATCCTCATGTCACCCCCAAATCAGCTCAAAACCACTTTTCATACTCCATGGAGTACTTATGCCTACAGGAAGATGCCTTTTGGGATTATAAACGTCGGGGCCACTTTCCATAGAGCAATGGACATTGATTTTTGTGGTCTCGTAAATCATTCAGTAGTGGTCTATCTTGATGATGTTATCGTTTATTCTAAAAATAAGAAAGATCACTTGTCTCACCTTAGGGTTGTCCTAAAACGATGTCAGAAGTACAGCATATCTCTCAACCCTAAGAAATCAGTCTTTGTGGTAGAACAAGTCAAAATACTAGGGTTCATAGTATCCAATGAAGGAATGATCATCGATCCTGAAAGAACCCAAGCCATTTTCAAACTTCCCCCTCCTTCCTCCAAAAAATCCATGCAATCCTTTTTAGGCCAAATTAATTTCGTCAGAAGATTTGTCCCAAGTTTCTCAGAAATGTTAAGACCCTTAAAAAATTTAATTAAAAAGGACATTCAGTATCACTGGGGACCCCAAGAAAGTCAAGCTTTTGATTCCATCAAAAAATCAATAATAGAAGCTCCTTCCTTGATGAGTCCTGATTTCTCTCGGGATTTCACTCTTTACACCTTCGCCTCTGACCAATCTTATGCTGCTTTGTTAACACAAAAAAATGTTGAAAGCAATGAAATACCCATTGCCTTCATGAGCTCATTTTTCAAAGGGGATGAACAGAATTACCTAGCCGTAGATCAGCAGGCATATGTTGTTTTTAAAGCAGTAAAACACTTCCGGTCATATCTGCTGAAATCCAGAACTAAAGTGATCATTCCTTATCCGGCTGTGAGAAACTTGTTAGTACAAAAGGAACTAGGTGAAAAATGGGAAAAATGGATGACGTCATTACAAGAGTATGTCCTTGAAATAACATCAAGGCCTATGTAAACTACTGGTTGATTCAGTTGAAGAACGAGGAAAGAAAATTAACATCTCGACTAAAAATCAGCACAATGAGAAACAAATAAACTGTACACAAGTTATTGCTAATTCTTCGTATGATGATATTAAATTTTGTTTGACACATAGATCTTCCCCTCACCATCTTGATCCTAGAAATAGAAGAACACTCAGGTTAAAATATGCATCTTTCCAGTTCATAAATGATGTTTTGTTTCGAAAGAATTTTGACGGTGTTCTCATGCATTGACTGGAAAAAGATGAAGCAAGGAAAGTGTTGTTTGAACTTCATGCAGGTGAAGCTAGTGTACACTTCGGTGGAGACACTAGTGCCCACAAAGTATTAAGATTTGGGTACTATTGGCTCACATTGTTTAAAGATGCTCACACCCTATGTCGCAAATGTATAATTTTCCAAAAGGTTGTTGGACGGGTGAAAAAGGCAGCATTCCCTGTACATCCCGTTACTATAGATTCACCTTTTCAGCAGTGGGGTCTTGACATCATAGGCCCAATCAATCCTTATTCTTCACAATAGTACAAGTATATTATTACAGCAACAGATTATTTTACTAGATGGTCTGAGGCTACACCTTTGAAAGTGGTAAACATGAATCAAGTAGTATCTTTCCTTAATTCGAATATCATTACTAGATTCGACATTCCCAAATGTTTAGTCTTCGATAACACATATTATTTCTCATCCCTGGATATGAACGTATTCTCTTTAGAAAAAGGGATCAAATTAAAATATTCTGCCAGCTACTACCCCCAAGGAAATGGTCTAGCAGAATCAACGAACAAAAATTTGATCAAGATTATCAAGAGGACAGTTTCTGAAAATCACAAGAACTAGCACAACGCACTATTTAACGCACTCTGGGCTGACATAGTGAAACCAAAAACCTATTTTGGTAAATCCTCTTTCTTCCTCGTCTACAGGAGAGAAGAAATCCTGCCTCCTAATGTTCTGCTTCCATCTCTGCAATTATCGTAGAAAGTCTAGGAAGAGGATTGCCCTCCTCTGGAAAGTTGAATTAATGCCTTATTAAAACTAGAGGAACTAAGAGCACAAGTGAAGAAGAAGTTGGATCAACATCAGCATATTGTAAAAAGTTGGTTTGATTCAAACTCTGCTTCAGACAAAAACTTCGATGTAGGAGACCTCATTCTCAAATGGGATAAACTCCACGAGGGAAAAGGGGAACACACCAAATTCCATAATTTGTGGTTGGGATCATTTGTAATCTCTGAAAAACTAGGTCCCATATCTTTCCGTCTACAAGATTTGGAGGGACGGACAGACACTTTTCCAGTGAATGGCCAATCTCTCAAGAGGTATTTTTCCTAATGATTCCAGATTCACCTCTGTACATATTTTGTTTTTCAAATTTTTTTTTTNTTCATTTTTCTTGTTTTTGTTTTGTTTTTTGAATAAATTTATGTCTGGGTCACCATTTAGTTCATGAAAGGAAACCATAATGTCTCATCATAAAGCAACAGTCAAGGTCATTTCAAAGTATCAGTGTTGTAAATAGCTGAACCTCAGACTAGTAAAAGAAGCTTCTTGTTCAGAATAGTCTTCCTGGTTTCATTTTATAATCATGAGAAGATATGATCATCATTAAATCTCTTTACGTTGTCCCTATTTTTAAAGAAAACAACTCAAGTATGCCTTCCTGTCCTTGAAAATTTATTCTTACAAGAAAACTATTTTCATATCACGATGAAGGTCATCAAGCGAAAAATTAAGTTGGAAAATGTCAAGTGTTTCGGAATCTGGAATTTTCAGCATCACCCCTCTCTCCTGAAGATCATAAAATTTATGCCAAAGTGTAAATAAATTCTAGAGAGCTGTCGGAAGTGTCTGTAAACCCACTGAGATACTAAACAGGTCTGTGGACAACGGGTAAATGCATACATGATGCCAAGACAACTTCATCGGGGTACTGAACAGGCCTGTTGGCAGCGAAGCAATGTTGGGTTCAAGAAAATTATCAGGTATAAATTTTGGTATTAATCGTAGAATGTCCTTCATCTTGAATTGATAATTCTTGGACAAGATAGAGGTGTCAGAGTGGGTTAATTGACATCTATGCCGAGGCTATGGTCGTCTGCTGGCAGCAGTGGCCCTGTCAACAGTATCGGATTCATAAACTTAAATATCATCTCTCTCGTAATTAAAACTTGTCACCAGATTGCATTTGGACGGAAATACATCTGGCACTAGACTGTGTGATGTTTTTGAGTTTGATTGGGATACTTGAATTACTAACGAATGTTCTTTAATTTTCAAACATTCTAATATTTCCTAACATGAATTCTCTGGTGATGCATAGATAACTGCTTAGCCCAATAAGTCACCATTGTTGGCAGCCCTACACAATTTTTCTATTTGAACAATAGACGACACTTTATGTAGCTTCCTTCACTGCATATTATCATTTTAGGATGATTATTGGGTTATAAAAGATGTTAAATAACTCCTTAAATTTTGTGTTTTCATGCTTGATTCATGACTGAAAGCATGAATCAAACATGAAAACTTAGTTTGTATTATATTCCTATTCAAAACATTCTTTTAAAGGGTCATTGTGCTTGCATCTACTCTATATTTAATACTTGAATGATTTTCCTTTGAGTGTGTTGAATATTGATATGATACCTATGTTGATTCGCATTTGAATTATAAACATGTTTATTTGAACCCTTTGCAAATCAGTTATAGTCATCGCTAGACATGGGAATTAATGCACAAGTATCGTATCCTATACTTGATCTTTTGCTGGAAGAATGAATTGATAAGCCTTTCATTATGAGTTGAGGGTTTTTTCCATGCCCTGTACACGAGGTTTTCATTACCAGGAGTGCCCAATCTTCTATAATTCCAAGCTTCTATAATTGAAACCCTGATGTTTTTACTATGACCACGCAGGGGTTTTTCTTGGTTTGTTTCCATTTTATTCACTGATATTTGTTTCTCCTACTCCTGCCATATAAACCCAGAGCTATCTTGAGTCGCCCCCATTACATTCCAGTCATATTTTTTATGGCTCCTGTTGTCCGAATAGAGTCGAATGGCTCTCAAGAATTGATGTCTCATGATGATGCAGTCGAGGATTTGAAAGGCCACGGTTGGGATACCTTCATAGAAATATTCGAAGGGTATAACCTTCGCATGGCTAAGGAATTCTCACAAACATTTGATGGGTATAGGGAGAAAGTTGGAGATATCCAGCTGGAAATAACTAAAGAATTCGTCGGTGAAGCCACAGGACTTCCATCCACCGGTCAGAAGTGGTTTAAGAACTCGAAAAATTGAAGAAGTGCCCTGGAGCCTCTTCATGACCTCCAGGAAAATCAATTGTTGTGAAAAGGGTATCCTTGTTTCTCTGCTTAAAGTTAGATGGCATGGTCTCCTGTCAATCCTTAAACAGTTTGTGACCTGTGAGGGTCGTTATGGTATAGTTTTTATCTATCATATATGGTTGCTTATGCACTTCATAGGTTTTCATTTGAATGTGCCTTTCTACTTGCTTAGAAGCCTATACAAGATGTCTAAAAGGTATAAAAAAACAGAGTCTTTACTCAATCCTTTTTCACCACATCTTAATCAAGATTCTGTTAACACACCATTTGAAAACCATAGGCGACTGTAGGGATGGATTTTTACTGAGAAATGGTTTTGTTTCTACCGTCGGCCCTAATTCAGATGAATTGTTGGTAAAAGAACACTTTGATAGTCCAAATGATAATCCATCCACAAAACCCCTGAACGAAGTAATTCCCAGTCATAAGCAACAAGTTGTAGAGTGTGAGTGGAGTGAACCTCCTGTGCATAATTTGGATAATGGCCATAACACCAATATGAAACCCTATGTCGACAAGTCTCAGAAACAGTCAAAGAAGAAGCATGTAGCATTAGGGTTACGAAATAAAAGAGTTGGTCAGCTCATTTCGAGAAGTTTAAGGAATCGATCTAAGCCTCATTTGAGCTCGATCGACCCAATCGAGGTCAATGAGGTCTCAAATCCCGAAATTGAAAATTTCCTTGTAGAAGAAGATCTTGATTGTCATAAATCGGATCCTAATTAGCCATACGACTTTGTTAATAATCTTCCACCATGTCTCAAGGATAAAGGTGAGTTCACTGGTATTAGGCTTGGTCCAAGGAACGTAACAAGTAGTATTGATGCAGCCAGTCTTGACTGTATGCTCCATCAACAGATTGTCTCTCTTGCACATTGTGAAGTCTGCCTGCGTTGGATTGAATGATACTATATTGATATTCATGTTCTCCAAGATCAAATTAAAACTCTCAAAAATCACAATGAATTACTCATAAATAAAATAGTGACCTCAGAGCAAACGAACAGAGACAAGCTAAACATCTTAAGAAGACAGACAACATTGTGATAAAGAATGCAAACAGTGTGAATGCCATAATTAATTATGAGATATCTTGATCCATGTTTAGTCATTGGTTTAAATGGTAAAATGGTTTTTTCCCTCTTATTATAGTCATGTTATTTTTTAATCAAATCGGTTAAACTTAGATTTCTTTTACTAATATAAGATTGGCTACAGAATCGAGAGATTCTATAGCCAAGTCATTTTTATATAAAAATTAGTAATTAGTTGTTAATAAATTATCTAACTTGTTCCTATTTTCATTTTCAGGACATGGTATATCTTGATGTTGATTTTATGAGGTGGAACATGTTTGATTTAGATGATTAATATCTCTTTTTTGCTTATTTTGTAAATAAGAAAAAACTTTTATTAATTTTTGAAGATACAATTTGATCATGAGTGGTTGTAGGCCCTCCATATTTGTAATATTTTGATCTCATGGGATATGATCCTATCCTAAAATATAGGAAGATGAGATTTCAAAAAGACTCTTTAAATACTCTGCATTTTGTAAGTATCTTGGCTTGGAACCAAAGATGGACGAATGACTTTCAAGACTTAATGAAACAATGTACAACATTTTGGTTTTAGTCTTTTGTGAATGGTGTTTCATTAATGTTTTGTTTTATTTAATCTTGATATATTAATATGTCATGTAGATTTAGACTTAATGATATGTTATGTTTCAGGATATTCATGTTATAAATATCATTCATGATTTGTTGTTCCAGATATTGAGACTGTGATTATCTTTTCAATTTGAATATCAGGATTTCTCTTTGATTTTTAGTTGAACCATGAGATGAATGTATTACACGTAGATTTCTCTGAATGTAATCATTTGCGATCATAAGATCACAAAATTAATATGTGTTCCCTTTTCTTTTTTAAATCGGCTGCCAATACATTCTGTGAATTTATTCAAAACAGTTTCAATATAAGTCTATTGCAAATTTATCTCGTAGGTGTGATAGTTGGATGCTCTTGACTCATACAAAGGCATGGACATATTTAACGAACTAATATCAGGTTAGCTGCTTTGTTTCTAATTTCTATCATTTTATGTATTAGTGAAACCAGAAAGTTTAGATCAGCTTTGACTATCCGTACATCTGTGTTTCAATAACTTAGTTAATTCAAGTTTTGTTAGATTTTTTATTAGAAAATAGAAAATATTCAAATGTGCTTTCTTTATCTGCTTCTGTAAAACAATTATTTTTGCATTGATTTCGTGAGTTTCCGGTAAAACTTGCAACTTGTAAATTATGTTCATAAGCGATATTTTATGTTTTCATTTTTTGTTCAAATACACTTACACATATAATTATATTAGAGTTTATGTATATTTTATTATTTAACATTAGTTATTTATTCCTTTTCTTTACTCTAGGATCTTAGATTGGCTAACGGAGCCATTAAACCCATCAGAACAGGTTACACCAAATGGCTTGGGTTATTTGGACAACCCGGACCGGACATGCTTGTCCAAGTTGACGGCTTGTCAATTTTTTCCCATCAACAGTAGTACGAGAATTAATTGACACAAATATGCACACTACCAAATTCCATTAAGTGGATTCATGTAGAGATTAAAGATCCACTAGTGTTTAATGGCACAACTAATGCCACAAAGTTTATGGAACACATAACTTAACACATCATGTATGAATAGATGGTATAAACATTGGATATCACTTTAGTATATATCCTTAAATGATTGTGGGAATTTCATTATGAACTTTGGACTCACAAGAAGATATAGTAGGACTAGGAACCTACTAGACATGAGGTTTGTGTTGACTCATGTTTCCATCCATCCATCTTGATAAGGAAAAGATATTGATATGATTCGAAAGACTTTGAAAGTCCAAGTCATAGGGAATATGAGGGGATATATATATATATATATATAAGAGTAGTGTAACTTAGTGGAATGTATAGGGCTATACGGGCTCGAACCATATACCTTCTTATATGCTAAGGCAAAGGCAAAGGCATGGTGATGGTGTATATGCTACAAAATTTTAATTACACAACCATGAAAGGCAAAGGCCTGGTGATGGCATATATGCTACAAAATTTCAAGTATTATCTTCTGGACCAGTACTTCAAGTTGTCCATTGATAATTTAGTGGTCAAGTATTTGGTTAACAATACAATGTTGGAAGGTTGATTCTATCGATGTTTGCTACTATTTTAGGATTTTTATTTTGAAGTGGTGGTTAAATTAGGTAAATAAAATGTGGGGCCTAATCACCTCTCGAAAATCCACAATTGGAACAATGTTGAGATAGTTCATAAAGTGTTGAATGTAGATATCTTTTGCATGGAAGTAGTTCTTGAATTCTTCACTAATATTTCCAACTTCAAATATAAATCTACATGCACTAGAAGAATATGGTGATAGTAAAGATTGATAGCTCATAATTAAGGATACAAATTATTAGTTAATCATAAGGTACTTGCACACATTAGAAATGGATGGGATTCTTGACTACTATGTGTTGGATCATTAATGATAGGTGGTGCTCTAGGAATCCCATGATGGACATAGAAACATACATTATAGTGAGAAGACACA
>JZKD02S1700023.1:155911-169607 GCA_000966675.3 Picea glauca | reverse complement strand
GGGAAGTTGATGTACTAACTTACCCAAACGGGGCCCACATGACTTTTGGCGCTTCATCTCCTAGGGTTAGGTTTTTGGATGTCTAGGGTTTTTGACATTCTTTCTTATTGTAAAAGGCCTTCAGAGCCTCATTGGAACCTGCTTCTTGCGAATGCGCCCTGCCGTCACATCTCTTCTCAGAGATAAGCCGCCACCATTCCAACAAGCTTGTTTCCGCTGTATTTTACAGTTTCAGCTTATTTCGTTATTGAATAGAAAACCAGTTTTACTGTATCTCTGTTATTTTGTGTTAAGCACCAGTTAATAATCTGTATTCATTTCGTTCTGCTCATAAAATCCGGATCAGTATGATTGTGGAGAGGATTTCTTTTAGGAGGAGGACACCACATAAAGTCGTACCCTACTTGGATGCAATGAGTTTTTGTTATAAATTATTGAGTAGTAAATGGCTTTTTAATTTCGTTAATTTATAAATTGTGAAATAAATCATAAATATTGTTCTTTGATGTATAGTCTGCAAAGATGAACTCTAATCCTAGACGCAAGTAGACTTGTTCTACGTCAAGAAAAAACAAGAGAAAGATTAAGATTTGAACAAGAACATGGCATTGACAAGTGTGGCGAGGGTTGTTGAATTCCTCCATTACCCATTTTGGTATTTGAGCATGAAATCTCACAATACATGTCCTTTGAGATATGTAAAATCCATGTACTTTGGGATATGTACATTTAAACAAATATTTTATGAATAATATACATTTATTTAATATTTGATTGTTTCCATTTGTTTCATTGTCTCCTTTTCTTCTTGTCCATTTTACACGAGATTTATGGCTATATAGATATGGTTGTATCTCTATGTTTTATTTAAACTATAATAACTTATTTTTTTTCTTCACTTGAAATTTCTCTAAGAAAGGGGTAACAAACTCTCTTTTCTTGTTCCATAGTCTTGATTGCACAAAATTTTACGGGTTCCACAAAATGTTCCTACTTGTTCCTTCAATTGGCACCATCATCATTGTCTTTTGTTTTACACCACTAGAATAATAATTCTTTCTTACATTTTTTCTCCTTGCAATCTTAGAGAAAAAATGCTAATTAATTGGTTTCCCTAACATCCCCATAATTCAAGTTATGAACACATTTATTATTACTTCCCTTGTTATTCTTTTAGGTATTTTGGTTTCCCATATTCACAAGAAAGACTTTGTTTTCTTATTTTGAGTGTGATATGTATGATCACATGTGTTGTGGTCATATTGTTTCTTTTGATATATATATATATATATANNATGAAATCAACCACTATAACCTCTAGGGTTGCCCACAATGCTCCATACATGACACACAAGGTAAGCCACGGTTTCGAACCCATGACTTCATATAACAAAGTTCCTTAACAATACACTCTATCACTGACTGCCCTACACCCAGGGGCCTCTTGATACTCGATATTAATGTGGCTTGCATATCCCCTTTTCCTCTTCTTATTTCTCATTCCCACATTAATTTTGTTGTATCTTCCCTTAACACATTAATTGTTAAGGACCTCCTACTTAATAACTTCATTAATTAATGTGGAGGATATACTTTCACTTTAGGTCATAAATTTCATCCATTACCTCATTGTCACTACAGTGAGAGAAGCTAAATGCATTAGCATGCATTTTAACTTATGTTTATATATGTCATGTTTAAAAAAACTACGTAGTTTTCTTTTTTCTAAAGTATCTATCTAGATTGTTCTTTTCGATAATTTTTGGGAAAAATAATGTTACACATTGTGTTGATAGGATTTTTCATAAATTGTAGATAATATCTTTCAAATGAACATTTAGTGTCATGACATTGTGTTGATTTTTCATAAATTGTAGATAATATCTTTCAAATGAATATTAGTGTCATGGCATTGTGTTGACAAATTTGTTCATAACGTAGTATCAACATTTTTCTAGAATCATGATTTAAAATATGTTAAATTATACACTTTCGTAATATTTATTATTATGTTATAAATGGTTGTCATATTTGGCCTGATTACTATATAAACATTCTCCAAATTGTATGAACATGGACCATCAAAATACGAATCATACCATACAATGTACATACACCCCATAAAGACACATGTAAAGACACATACAATACCATCAAAATACGAACCATACCATACGATAGCATAAAGAAACACACAAAGAAACATGCAAATGAAAGGGAACATACAATACCATCAACACTCTTCCTAATTTTCATTTTATGGTGAGTTGCAATGCAATTCCTAAAGTAATTCGAGGACACATGGTGAATCGGTCCAAGGTCATAAAAATGAAGTTTCTAGAGCACCATTTTTGAGTTTCATAAGCTCCTACAAGCATGTTTGGGCAAGGCCTATGTGAACACAATTTCCACAAACTCTCAACGTAAAGTTTTCAAAATTTTATCCTTGAATGCAAAATTTGCATTGCCTCTTACTTGGAAAAAACCTAATTATGAGAATAATCCAATAAAACAATCTCTAGGGCATGGACTCATGGGAGAGGGGTACCCATAGTTGTAATATTATGTCAATAATCTAGTATAATTAACAGTTCATTGAACCAATTCCTAGTTTTCATTTTATGGTGAATTAACTTGCTTCCCAAAGTCATTTAATGACACATGGTGAATTGTTTTGAGGGCATAAAAACAAAAAAAAGTAGTGTTTTTGAGTGTCGTAAGCTCCTACAAGCATGTTTGGGAAAGTATTATGTGAGCATGTTTTCCAGATGCTTCTAGGGTAGAGTTTTTAAAATTTGACCCCTGAATCCAAAATTTCCCTTGCCTCTTACTGAGCAAAACACTAGTTCTAGGAATTGTCAATTAAAACAACATTTGGGGCATGGACTAAAAAGAGAGAGAAATCCATTGGAATCAAGAGTAAATTTTTAAATGTCATAAGATCCTACATGATTTTTTGGGAAAGGCCTATGTGATCACATTGTTCACCCAAAGTAGATTTTTAAAACTTGACCTTTGAATGAAAAAATTTCATTGCCTCTTACTGAGAAAAACCCTAGTTTTGGGAATCATTGAATAAAACAACCTATGTGGCTTGAAATGATGAGAGAGAGGTTCCCCTAGCTACAATATAATTTCATTAATCCAATGGAATATATTGTTTTTCAATATGAGTATGAGTTTTCATTTTATGACAAGTTGCAACTCACTTCCCAAAGTCATTTGAGTAGACACAGTGAATTGGTTTGGGGAAAAAAGCAAATGGAGCAACATTTTTTAGTGTTGTAAACTCCTACAAGTGTTTTTATGCAAGGCCTATGTGAGAATTCTATCCACATTCTCTTGGGGAAGAGCTTCCAAATTTGATCCTTGAATGAAAAATTTGCATTGCCTCTTACTGAGCAAAACTCTACTATCTAGAAATCATCGAATAAAATAAGATTTAGGTCATGAAACCATAGAACAGGGGTTCTCATAATTGTAATATGATGTCACGATTCTAATGGAGTCAATGGTTCATCTATCTAAGTCCCAAATATTGTTTTATGGTGAGTAACAACTAGCTTCCCAAATTTATTTGAGGACACATGGTGAATTGGTATGGGGGCATAAGATCATAATGGAAAGGCTAATGTGAACATGTTATCCATATTCTCTCAAGGTATAGTTTTCAAAATTTGACCTCCAATCCAAAATTTACATTGCCTCTTATTGAACAAAACCCTAGTTCCGAGAATCATCTAATAACACAAGGTTTGGGGCATGGACCCATAGAAGAGGGGTGCCCCTAGCTATAATTTGATGTCACAAATCCAACATAATCAACAGTTCATCAATCAAAGGCCCAATATTCATTTTATTTAAAGTTGAAACTCTATTACCAAATTCATTCAAGGACACATGGTGAATTGGTCTGAGGGCATAAAGTCCAAATAGATCAATAATTTTGAGTGTCATACGCTCTTGCAAGCGTGTTTGGGAAAGACCTATGTTTTCAACTTATCTCTTTCTATGAGTAGCTTCAATTAAGAGCATCCAATCTATGACACTAATTGAAGGTTGATGAGACATATAAATCAAGCGGAACCCAAATTATAAAGGGGATTTATCAATTATTATAAAATGCTTTTAGTCCCAATGTATGTTGGAGGAAATAAAGGAATCCATGAAAACTTGTATCAACACAATCCCTCATAATTGATACTCAATTAGTGATAGGAATAAAAATAATGGATAACATTGGATATATTAAGGGTGGCCCTTAAAGAGATGTTGGATAATAAATCACTTAACCAAGATGTTTTCCAATGTAAGTTTTACAAGGCAACATGAGAATTCATGGTCTTAGATCTTCTCCAAGTATACAAACAATTTATACAAGATCATACACATGGAATCCACATTAATAAATGATTGATTGAGTTCATTTAAAAGTCTGAGACCAAGAGATTATGACAAGACAAAGGATATAACTCCCTTGAACCTTTCTTAGAAAATGCTAGCCTAAATCTCTTTCTATACAAGTGAAAATGGATTTCCAAAAACATTAAAATGAACTATAAGAGTTTTATCAGAGCAAGATACAATTTCAATAATGTAATAGATATATGGGAAGGCATGCAATGGGAAAGAAGAAATGGAACAAGGCCCTTTTTATTCAGATATATTTTGAAATATTTTGTAACAGAGTGGAATGATATTTCATCCTCATCATGCTACATGTGCTTGACTTTTTCCCCTGTTTTTCCATCCAAGAAGTTGAAAAATTATTCTCATAGATCTCATCTTGTTTCCTTATAAAATAGGAAAAGTATAAAGAGATTGATTTATTTTGGTCCATCGAGTAAGGATACATGATGTTCTCAACCATCGATATAGGAAGTCTCAAATTTATACCAAGGAAAGAGACTTGAAGATCCCTTAGTTTGGTAAGATTCATATTATTACTTTGGCCATCTAAAAGATAGATCATCCCGATGAACCTAAGCATGGAAACAATGGATGGGAACCATTCTAGGAGACATAGTGTTCAAATAAATACCACCAATAGTGAGATTAAATGTAATGAAAAGATTGGGTTAAAACTATATTTGGTTAATTAAAATATCTTCATTCCATTTCTAATTAGTGATACCATTGAAAAATAAATAGCTCCAACAGAACTGTTTAGTAATTCCAAGACAAGGTAATCTTCTAAGATGCTATGTCACATCCAACTATGATGGATGTATGCTGCTAGACATTAATTTTGATGATTGAGATTTCTGTGGTGAGATTTTCCTTCCCGTTGGTTTGGAATATCCACAATATTATTTGTTACTGGTTGACGTTTCATATCCACAACATGATCCATAAGGTACATACGATGGTAATAAGGTATCTTTATATACAATGGAAGCGTTATCTTTGTGTGAAAGAATACATCGTATTCCGTATATATAGTTTAGATTATAAGCATAGACATGAGACAAAGCATTTATAATGCAATATCTAGATTGACAATGAGTGTAAAGCAATGGAAGAAATAGTCTAGAAATTTTGTAAAAGTTTAATGGACATTATATTGTATGTATTCTCTTATTCATATTTGTAACCAAAAATTGTGTAATTACTTTGTTTAGCTAAGTAAGTAGCGATAATACTTTCTATAGTATATTCATTAGTATTGCACAAAATTATATAATATAGGGGTTCAAAAATGCAAGTTGTATTTTTACAATAACAACCCCATACATAACATAATCAAGATCTGAAATGAAAGGGCCTCGAAAGGAAAAAAATTCACCCCTTTCAACTATTCTCTGCTGGAAATAAACACTTGAATAATAGTCTTATTTCAACATAAAATGAAAGATACAAACACTAAATAATGGCCTTAGAATACAATATAGCATACATGAATATAATAAAATATGGTTTGCAATCCTCCAACGTGGAACACCTCCTTTGGTGATAATTCTTTGACCTTGAAATGCACAACCTCATGCCACATGTCTTTGTACCAACCAAAATGMTTTTCCTTTTAGGGTTGCCTTTGTYTTTCCAATCAAATCATGGTAGAAAAMTCCTCTAAAGAAAGGTCGTCAATAAAAGGGATTTCATAAGCCTCCTCTAGTCCCAATTCTMTAGACCAAATACACRTGAGTTGGTAACAAGAGGAAAACAACAAAAGTTACAAGTTTGTTSAAGTCATGCACACTCATGTGAGCCTACTTAGACTAGTGAATGAAAGTAAGAGTGAGGGAAGGGGGATAGATGAAATAAAGGAAAGAATAAAGTGAAAAAAATATCTACWATATATCGTAAGATAAGATGAGYATCTAGAGTGTAAAAAGGGGGAAGTATCTATGTTTTGTTTGGATAAAATAAATARAGAGAGATGGAGAGAGAATACTTAACCAATTTAACTTAGTGCATGGAATTAAAATAGAGAGYGATGGGAGAGTGATTCTTTCACATTCCAAGATAAAACCACAAAACAAAAATGATGGTTACAAGCAACAAAAGGTTATAAGTTGGTTCAAGACATGGAACAAGATTTGAGGTATAGATGGTTGAAGCTAATGTTTGATGGAGAAGATAGAAAAGAGTGTAGTCTATATAAAAGATGTAATTTGCACTTTGACTGGACTTATTATTATTGGATATTATTATTATTTGAGGGCGTTCTTGATTTGCGAATGACTTGGTTTTTGTTGATGGATACACTATAACTAGGTTTATACTTGGAACTATTTTTTTCGTTATGATCCTTTATTAATGTATGGTGTGATGGTTATCAATGAATCATGAACATGTTGATATTTACTTAATGTTATTGGATACTAGGATTGGATGCATAGAATTATGATTAAATTGATGTAGTTATGGATATAGATATAATTTGTATTATTGAATTTATCTATTTTTGCAAATCTATCGATGATTTTTCAAGTGTGACATGAAAGAGCCACATGTATCGAGACTCTAGAGCCAGTCAAACTACTTGGACCTAAATCGAGGCTAGGAGACCTAGATGTCTCAATTTGGATATGATGTGTGAACATGTTAATATAATTTATAATTTCTTTGAGTAGGTCTATTTGATATGTGTCTCTAAATGTGTGCATATACGAGGGATGGATATTGTTAATTAAGCTTACACATGGGTAAGGGTTGTATGGAGGGGGTGTGGCACGCGTACTATCAAAAGAGGAGTATAGTCCATACTAGAAAATCCCTCCGTGTAATGAGTTGGAGACTATAGTCACTCAAAAGGTTACATGTTACTGTGAGGGAAGGTCACAAATTTAGTTGATCATAAGTTATAATTGAGGGACACACACTAAATATGTGCAGTCCTTATTCCACAATGACCATGCATATATGACCTCAAGTAGACAAGATGGACTTAACAAGTTCTTGAATGTGTTACATTAGTTTCCCCCACCATGGAAATATGCGTACCTAGAGGGGTTGGAGTGTAGCAGTTATATTGTTGTTGGTATTGGTACGATTGGGAAGGGTTGGAGTGATCATGGCCTCACCCTTGATATTAGTTTTGATTGAGATTAATTATTATGAGACAAAGTATCCTTTATGTGCATAACATTTAGAATGATGTTATAAATAACATAAGGGCACTCATAAAATTATTATTCATATAGAGATAATTGTACTCATTTAATTAGAAGAGACATTTGTGGGTAAATTATGTTGATTTTATTAGAAAAGTTTAAAACAAAATTTAAACACTAGAGACATGCATTAATAGAAACTATTCATCTCCTATTTTAGAGGTTTTATTTATTTTAGAGTGAATTGTCATGTGCACACACACCAAAATGGTTAAAAAATATAAGAGGGAGCATAAATGAGTAAAAATACGACAGGTAGTTGGAAGTTGGGTGAATAATATGAATTAAGTTAATTAGAAATTAGAATTATGCAGGGAAGAGAAATGTGACTCAATGAATAATATGCATATTAGTAAATTAATAATTAAAAAAATTGTATAATAAGGCATGTGTATGTTACATAAGTAATATAAGAAGAGAAAGAGGGTGGCCATTAAGGCACCTTATGCTCCCTAAATATGGATTGTTGTTCTAATGTTGAAAATTTTCATGGTTAAAAAGTGGATATTTTGGCCTTGATTGTGATAAAATCCTATTCAAGTTTGGTTAGAAATGGGGAATCCATATCTCATTAAATAGTTCAATCTGTTGGTGAGCCCTTTCAATATTGTATGCACCTTCCTACAATCCTTGCATATTTTGGGTTCCAAGGGAAGAAGAATACCCTCAAAATATGGTAGGAAGGTCAACCGATAATATTTCACTCAACTAACAAGCTGGAAATTGGAGCTAAATTTTGGATCACTCTTTGGGACCAAGCTTGGATTTTAGCACATGGGAGAAGAATCATCTATAACCATTTGAGGAAGATGTATGATTATGAAATTTAATTAATTGTTTATATAAATTTTTTTTTTGGGAGGAGATACATAACAAGCTATCCAAATTGGAGGACAAAATTAATGATTAGAGTGCTAGGTAAATAACAAGTGATGCAGTGAGGTAAATGTAATTGTAAAACTAAAGTAATAGCAACCAACATGTATTATGGAGTAGGTTTGAGGAAACCCTATTTCGGGCAAAGGCCGAGGAACCGCAATCAGTGAGGGTTTAATTCTTTCGACGCAGACGATTAAAGAAAGATTATGCAGCAAGCGATTGATGGTTGTGAAGAGGAAGATCTATTGGATTATGACATGGACCCTTTGGAGGGTGTTGATATTTGGGGCTCACCAACTAGCATGGGGATTTTCTCTTGTTTTTTCACGTCTTCGGTTAGGGTCATCTTCGAGTCTGGATTGAAAACATATGCTGTCTCCTCTATGGTTTTGGGACCATGAATTCCTTCTTTATCGGGCTATATTGTGCCTCTCCTCCCAACTGCAGCTGGTTTTGAAGTGGCATTGGTAGCGAACCTAGAAGGTTCAACTTTGGCAGGGGATTCATTGCAAGCCTACCCTATCTCTTCATGGGAGAAATCACCACAGACTAAGGTCTTCTAGGAGGCGGGAAAACTCAATCATGGTGATCTAGGGTTTCTTATCTGTGAAGAAGATAATTATCCGACGATCTCAGAATATAACCCTTTTTATGGGTCCACAACACTGACTACAATTGGTGACTATAGTAGACTGTTGAGGGGTTTCTCAGATCCTTTCCTGTTGGTGGAGTTCACTGATTCTCTCTTGGTTCAAACTCAACCTTCAAGAGAGGCCAAGTCAGGGGCTGTAATGGGGTCTCTCTCTAGGTCCGTGGGGGCCCCTCTTCCGGTAGGGTATGAGGATCAACAATGTGTGAGTATCCAAGCTGGGGGAAAGCATAAAAGGAAAAATAAGTGTGTGTCGCTAAAGAGCGGGCCAACTAGGTTGGTTCTCGGGGAGGATATTACTATGGATTAGGTTATGGATATGTCATCAAAGGAACTGGTTGGAAATCCCAGGGGGAGTTTCTTTAGTGAAAAAACCTTAAAGGATTGGGATGCATCTAACTGGACGAGGAAACGAGGATATGTTCCAGAGGTTAAGGTCTTGACATAGGGTTGGTTTGTCTTCAAATTTCAAAAGCCCGAGGATTCCCTCTAGGATCTCAATAGGCCTTGGAGTGTGGATTCAAACCCTTTTTTCTTCAAGCTATGGATGCCTCTCTTTGACACAGGGAAAGAGTGCCTGGACATTGTACCCATATGGGTACATCTCCCTTGTCTCCCGCTGGAATTCTGGTCAAAGGAGATTTTCAAAATGATTGGGAACTCCCTTGGCACATTCTTGGGTGCATACATGTCAATTTTGTCATCGAATGAATGTGTGGTAGTGCACATTTTAGTAAATATTAACTTGCAGGAGGGATTGGTGGAGGATCTTGAATTGGTCTCAGAAGGGAAAGTTTTTAAACAAAGATTGGATTATGAAGGAGTCCCTTTCCACTGTCGACAGTGCCATAAGGAAGGGAATATTATGAGCCAATTCACTCTCTAGATAAGACCAAAGAGAAATGAAGTGGGGTGTTGAGTGGATAGAAGAGGGCGGAGGGAACTAGATGTAGGAACCCCTAAAATCTCTATGGGAGATCAACTTCAGGAGGAGGAATGTGGGGCACAAAAAATAAAGTCAGGTGGGCCTTCACAATATGATCATATTCTTTCTAATCAGATTGTTCCATTGGCGCCATATCCCTTTGAATATCCACCTCTTCCCCCCTCTAGAAGCTTTTTAGTTGCGACTCCCAAATCACTGAGCCTCTCCCTCCAGGGTACGTCTTTTTTGTCTTCGCCCTCTATTAATTTTCTGATAAATTCTCTCTCTGTTTTAGGTAAGGATTGACAAGTTCCCTTTCATCCCACCCCCTACCCCCCACACACAGTGTCATATTACCTTTGACCCCAGCTATGTTAAATTCATATGAATCCCAACTTCCATTTGAGACAACCCTAGAAACTTCCACACAAATTATTACCGTAGAAGAATCAAAATATTCAATTGACTCAGAGAAGGATGCCATTGTCTACAACCTTATAAATAGGAAGGTGATGTGATATATGGGGGTGACCAAACTTGGATTGGGGAAAAACCCTAGGGTTGCATAAGGATTTAAGGGTAGGTGTTGAAAATCCTTTCTTTTAAAGGCCCATAGCAAATCTCTGGTAGATGTGGCAGCATGTAAACAAATCTCAATAGTTAGGGTGCTTAGAGAAGTGAATCCTTAGGAGGGAGTTCCCCCTTGAAAATTATCTCCTTCAATTGTTGGGGCATGGAAAGCCCATAAAAAAAATGCCTTGAAAATATTGATGGACTCACATCAGTCTAATATCCTACTACTGCAAGAAACCATGCACTACTACATACGGGCAGATTATTCCACAAAAGTTTTCCACGTTTCCATTATTTTCATGTTTTTTTTAAATAGGGCGGGATTTTCGTCGATATTTCCACGAAAGTTCGTCGATATAGCCACGAATAGGTTTTTTAACTTGGTCGGGATTTTCATCGCATTTTCCACGAAAGTTCATCTCTATTTCCACGAAAGTTCGTAGCTATTTCCACGATAATTTTGTCTATCTCAAAAAGTATCCGCTAACAACTAGTTGACTAGTTGATCTATATATACCTGACTTTAAGAGACTTTGTGACACAATTGCTATAGTTGCGACACTGTTCGTGGCTTTTTTTTGGGCTGTTTATTTTTTTCGTCACCCACCGGTTGGACAAATCCAATTCTCGATCTACATAGATCAGATTTTGAACTTGCAAGGTTAGTATGTTTTTTTTATTGATGTACTCATTTAACTTGTAAATTTTTGTTCAAATGTCGAAATTTCATGTAGCTTGTTTTTTCCTTGATAATATATTATATGTGTAGTACCATATTTCATGTTTTTTGTTTTTTGATCTAGTTAGTATATTCTATGGAAATTCATGTGAAATGTCAAGAAAAATATTTTCCTAAGAAGTATTGTAAGTTGTCTACAAAACAACTTAGGGGCTAGTGTATGGTGTCGAGTGATTCAAGTTTGAGAAATTTTGACCACTTTCGTTAAATGGTGTGTAAGTATTTTCCATGGGGATTCAATACACACTAATCTAAAGTACAAATTGAAGCATATCGATCTGAATAGTTAATCGACAATTAAAAAAAATCATGTCAAAATGTCTTAGAATAAATAATTGTGAGGATTGTAGGTCACTGTAAATAAACATATCATAATCGAAAGGAGTAGATAAAATATCACGAAGGAGTAGCTAAAATATAAAAATTTGACAACTTACTATTTGGTATGGTGTAGGTAAGACAATTACTTGTCAGGACAAGGATTTTTCACTATGAACGAAAATGACAGGAAGCTTGCTCGGTTAAGAGCGTCATTAGAGGCGAGGGGCGATGGAAAATGTTATTGCCCTTGCTATGACTGCAGAGGCTTGCAAAGAAATTTTTTTTTAATAAAAACAACTGGAAGACATTGTAGGGAGAAGGGGAATGTCGAAGGGGGTTATGATTATTGTCCCTTGGTAAGAGGATTCAATATTTAATGTATTCTCTGTAATAATCATCATGTCATGAATTTTAGTAATATTTATTATTGAGATTTTTATATTTTCTATACAAACTAACTTTTCTACGTTGTTTATAAATATATAGACGATGCCCCCAAAATGTCGACCTCCAGAGAGTTATTTGCCAAGTACTAGAAGAAATACTCCTTTATAGGGTGATGAACTTCGAGATTAGAATATTGAAGCTGCTGATCAAGTTATTAATGATGATATGGATGGAGATAACGTTAGTGATTCAGACCAGGAAGATGAGATACATAGATTGATCCAAGTCACATTTGCTCCAATGGATGAGGACAACCAGGATGATAATCATGATGTTGATCCTCTACTCGAGAAGTCACGTCAACCTCTTTATGAAGGCTCAACAACAAATATTTTATCTACTATATTGTTGTTGGTGAACCTGAAGGTTTTGAATGGTTTATCAAACACATGCCTCACACAGATACTAAGGTATTTAATTTGTTAATTATTTATGCTTGTATGTTCACAAATACTTAAAAGGTTCAATTTTTTTCTATATTGCTATTGTTTTCTAATTCGTAAATTAGTATATTGGATGCGATATTGATGATTAATATTGTTTACATTGACTTATTGTTTAGAATTTTTTAGATTGTTATGTGAAGTTCTATTACTGACGTCAAATATTTTTCCACACACATATCGAGAAATATCCATGATTATGAAAGAAATTGGAATGGACTATCAAGCTATTGCTACATGTCCTAATGATCATATCATATATTATGGACAATATGCATTTGAAAATGAATTCCCACAATGTCAAATAAGTAGATATCGAACCGATAAAGCATCAAAGAAGGTGCTTCACAAAGTTCTTCGTTATATTCCGATAATTCCACGTTTCCAATGGTTGTTCAGGTTCCAAAGTATAGAACAGTTTATGGATTTCCATGCAAAGAAAAAAAGTCGAGACGATGTTCTTCGAATCCCTGCAGATGGTTCTGCATTGAAGTACATCAAAGAAAAGTGGCCAATTTTTAAAGAAGAACCTCGTAATGTTAGAATTTCGTTGGCAGTTGATGGTGTCAATCCATTTGGAGAGCTTCGTTCTACGTACTCAACGTGGCCTGTTTTTGTTATAAACAATAACCTTCTTCCTTGGATGTCGATCAAGAGAGATCACTGAATGTTGGCAATGATTGTTCCAGGTATTTAATTATCTTTTATTTGCTTTAAAGTATGACAACATATTTCATTTCTTTGTTTCGTGCATGGTAATTATTTCTTTTATATATAACGACATCTAGATAAGTATAATTAATCATGCAGTATGTTGAACCAATTAGGTAGGTACCAGGTTAAATATATGAACGTATATATTGAGCCTCTTATCGATGAGTTGTTGAAGTTATGGGCTAGTGTCACTATGTATACATCTCTAGACCAATAGGGAAAAAACGATTTTAATTCCATGGAATACTATCATGGACAATTCATGATGCTCCCGTGTTAACACATTTTTGTGGTATATTGTTACTTTATTTTGTGATTTAATATTATATATATTTATTGAAAATATCATACATTATTTTAAATTGTAACTCTAATTTGACGCTACATTAA
>JZKD02S1700023.1:120413-142857 GCA_000966675.3 Picea glauca | reverse complement strand
TAGGTCCCACATTTTATTTACCTAGTTTAACCACCACTTCAAAATAAAACTCCTAAAATAGTAGCAAACATCGATAGAATCAACCTTCCAACATTGTATTGTTAACCAAATACTTGACCACTAAATTATCAATGGACAACTTGAAGTACTGGTCTAGAAGATAATACTTGAAATTTTGTAGCATATACACCATCACCAGGCCTTTTCCTTTCATGGTTGTGTAATTCAAATTTTGTAGCATATACACCATCACCATGCCTTTGCCTTTGCCTTAGCATATAAGAAGGTATACGGTTCGAGCCCGTATAGCCCTATACATTCCACCAAGTTACACTACTCTTATATATATATATATATATATATATATATATATCCCCTCATATTCCCTATGACTTGGACTTTCAAAGTCTTTTGGATCATATCAATATCTTTTCCTTATCAAGATGGATGGATGGGAACATGGGTCAACACAAACCTCATGTCTAGTAGGTTCCTAGTCCTACTATATCTTCTCGTGAGTCCAAAGTTCATAATGAAATTCCCACAATCATTCAAGGATATATACCAAAGTGATATCCAATGTTTATACTCTCTATTTAGACATGATGTGTTAAGTTATGTGTTCCATAAACTTTGTGGCATTAGTTGTGCCATTAAACACTAATGGATCTTTAATCTCTACATGAATCCACTTAATGGAATTTGGTATTGTGCATATTTGTGTCAATTAATTCTCGTACTACTGTTGATGGGAAAAAATTGACAAGCCGTCAACTTGGATGAGCAGGTCCGGTCCGGGGTTGTCCAAATAATCCAAGCCATTTGGTGTAACCTGTTCTGACGGGTTTAATGGCTCCGTTAGCCAATCTAAGATCCTAGAGTAAAGAAAATGAATAAATAACTAATGTTAAATAATAAAATATTCATAAGCTCTAATATAATTATATGTGTAAGTGTATTTGAACAAAAAAATGAAAACATAAAAATATCGCTTATGAACATAATTTACAAGTTGCAAGTTTTACCGGAAACTCACGAAATCAATGCAAAAATAATTGTTTTACAGAAGCAGATAAAGAAAGAACATTTGAATATTTTCTATTTTCTAATAAAAAATCTAACAAAAGTTGAATTAACTAAGTTATTGAAACACATATGTACAGATAGTCAAAGCTGATCTAAACTTTCTGGTTTCACTAATACATAAAATGATAGAAATTAGAAACAAAGAAGCTAACCTGATATTAGTTCGTTAAATGTGTCCATGCCTTTGTATGAGTCAAGAGCATCTAGTTGCCACACCTACGAGATAAATCTGCAATAGACTTATATTGAAACTGTTCTGAATAAATTCACAGAATGTATTGGCAACCGATTTAAAAAAGAAAAGGGAACACATATTAATTTTGTGATCTTATGATCGCAAATGATTACATTAAGAGAAATCTATGTGTAATACATTCATCTCATGGTTCAACTAAAAATCAAAGAGAAATCCTTATATTCAAATTGAAAAGATAATCACAGTCTCAATATCTGGAACAACAAATCATGAATGATATTTATAACATGAATATCCTGAAACATAACATATCATTAAGTCTAAATCCACATGACATATTAATATATCAAGATTACATAACACAAAACATTAATGAAACACCATTCACAAAGGACTAAAGCCAAAATGTTGTACGTTGTTTCATTAAGTCTTGAAAGTCATTCGTCCATCTTTGGTTCCAGGCCAAGATGCTTACAAAATGCAGAGTATTTAAATAGTCTTTTTGAAATCTCATATTCCTATGTTTTAGGATAGGATCAGATCCCATGAGATCAAAATATTACAAATATGGAGGGCCTACAACCACTCATGATCAAATTGTATCTTCAAAAATTAATAAAAGTTTTTTCTTATTTACAAAATAAGAAAAAAAGAGATATTAATCATCTAAATCGAACATGTTCCACCTTATAAAATCAGCATCAAGATATACCATGTCCTGAAAATGAAAATAGGAACAAGTTAGATAATTTATTAACAACTAATTACTAAATTTTATATAAAAATGACTTGGCTACAAAATCTCTCGATTCTGTAGCCAGTCTTATATTGGTAAAAGAAATCTAAGTTTAACCGATTTGATTAAAAAATAACATGACTATAATAAGAGGGAAAAAACCATTTTACCATTTAAACCAATGACTAAACATGGATCAAGATATCTCATAATTAATTATGGCATTCACACTGTCTACATTCTTTATCACAATGTTGTCTGTCTTCTTAAGACGTTTAGCTTGTCTCTGCTTGTTTGCTCTGAGGTCACTATTTTCTTTATGAGTAATTCATTGTGATTTGTGAGAGTTTTAATTTGAGCTTGGAGAACATGAATATAAATATAGTATCGTTCAATCCAACGCAGGTAGACTTCACAATGTGCAGGAGAGACAATCTGTTGATGGAGCGTACAGTCAAGACTGGCTACATCAATACTATCTGTTACGTTCCTTGGACCAAGCCTAATACCAGTGAACTCACCTTTATCCTTGAGACATGGTGGAGGATTATTAACAAATTCGTATGGCTGATTATGATCCGATTTATGACAATCAAGATCTTGTTCTGCGAGGAAATTTTCAATTTCGGGATTTGAGACCTCATTTACCTCGATTGGGTTGATCGAGCTCAAATGAGGCTTATATCGATTCCTTAAACTTCTCGAAATGAGCTGACCAACTCTTTTATTTCGGAACCCTAACACTGCGTGCTTCTTCTTTGATTGTTTCTGAGACTTGTCGACATAGGGTTTCATATTGGTGTTATGGCCATTATCCAAATTATGCACAAGAGGTTCACTCCAATCACACTCTACAACCTGTTTCTTATGACTGGGAATTACTTCGTTCAGGGGTTTTGTGGATGGCTTATTATTTGGACTGTCAAGGTGTTCTTTTACCAACAACTCATCCAAATTAGGGCCGACGATAGAAACAAAACCATTTCTCACTAAAAATCCATCCCTACAGTCGCTTATGGTTTTCAAATGGTGTGTTAACAGAATCTTGATTAAGATGTGGTGAAAAAGGCTTGAGTAAAGAATCTGTTTTTTATACCTTTTAGACATCTTGTATAGGCTTCTAAGCAAGTAGAAAGGCACATTCAAATGAAAACCTATGAAGTGCATAAGAAACCATATATGATAGATAAAAACTATACCATAACGACCCTCACAGGTCACAAACTGTTTAAGGATTGATAGGAGACCATGCCATCTAACTTTAAGCAGAGAAACAAGGATACCCTTTTCACAACAACTGATTTTCCTGGAGGTCATGAAGAGGCTACATGGCACTTCTTCAATTTTCGAGTTCTTAAACCACTTCTGACCGGTGGATGGAAGTCCTGTGGCTTCACCGACAAATTCTTTAGTTATTTCCAACTGGATATCTCCAAATTTCTCCCTATACCCATCAAATGTTTGTGCGAATTCCTTAGCCACGCGAAGGTTATACCCTTCAAATATTTCTATGAAGGTATCCCAGCCATGGCCTTTCAAATCCTCGACTGCATCATCATGAGACATCAATGCTTGAGAGCCATTCAGCTCTATTCGGACAAAAGGAGCCATAAAAAATATGACTGGAATGTAACGGGGGCGACTCAATATAGCTCTGGGTTTATATGGCAGGAGTAGGAGAAACAAATATGAGTGAATAAAATGGAAACAAACCAAGAAAACCCCCTGCGTGGTCATAGTAAAAACATCAGGGTTTCAATTATTGAAGCTTGGGCACTCCTGGTAATGAAAACCTCACATATAGGGCATGGAAAAAACCCTCAACTCATAATGAAAGGCTTATCAATTCATTCTGCCAACAAAAGATCAAGTACAGGATACAATACTTGTGCATTAATTCCCATGTCTAGCGATGACTATAGCTGATTTGCAAAGGGTTCAAATAAACATGTTTATAATTCAAATGCAAATCAACATAGGTATCATATCAATATTCAACACACTCAAAGGAAAATCATTCAAGTATTAAATATAGAGTAGATGCAAGCACAATGACCCTTTAAAAGAATGTTTTGAATAGGAATATAATACGAACTAAGTTTTCATGTTTGATTCATGCTTTTAGTCATGAATCAAGCACAAAAACAAAAAATTTAAGAAGTTATTTAACATCTTTTATAACCCAGTAATCATCCTAAAATGATAATATGCAGTGAAGGAAGCTACATAAAGTGTCGTCTATCGTTCAAATAGAAAAATTGTGTAGGGCTGCCAACAATGGCGACTTATTGGGCGAAGCAGTTATCTATGCATCACCAGAGAATTCATGTTAGGAAATATTAGAATGTTTGAAAATTAAAGAACATTCGTTAGTAATTCAAGTATCCCAATCAAACTCGAAAACATCACACAGTCTAGTGCCAGATGTCTTTCCGTCCAAATGCAATATGGTGACAAGTTTTAATTACGAGAGAGACGATATTTAAGTTTATGAATCCGATACTGTTGACAGGGCTGCTGCTTCCAGTAGGCGTCCATAGCCTCGACAAAGATGTCAATTAACCCACTCCGACACCTCTATCTTGTCCAAGTCCAAGAATTATCAATTCAAGATGAAGGACATTCTATGATTAATACAAAAATTTATACCTGATAATTTTCTTGAACCCAACATTGCTTCGCTGCCAACAGGCCTGTTCAGTACCCCGATGAAGTTGTCTTGGCATCATGCATGCATTTACCCGTTGTCTGCAGACTTGTTCAGTATCTCGACGAGTTTACAGACACTTCCCACATCTCTCTAGAATTTATTTACAGTTTGACATAAATTTTATGATCTTCAGGAGAGAGGGGTGATGCTAAAAATTCCAGATTCCGAAACACTTGACATTTTCCAACTTAATTTTTTGCTTGATGACCTTCATCGTGATCTGAAAATAGTTTTCTGATAAGAATAAATTTTCGAGGATAGGAAGGCATACTTGAGTTGTTTTCTTTATAAACAGGGGCAACGTAAAGAGATTTAATGATGATCATATATTCTCATGATTATAAAATGAAACCAGGAAGACTATTCTGAACAAGAAGCTTCTTTTGCTAGTCTGAGGTTCAGCTATTTACAACATTGATACTTTGAAATGAACTTGAATGTTTCTTTAGGATGAGACATTTTGGTTTCCTTTCATGAAATAAATGGTGACCCAGACATAAATTTATTCAAAAAAAAAAAACAAAAACAAGAAAAATGAAAAGAACCAAAATAAAAAACAAAAAGAAAATAAAAAAAACAAAAATATGTACATAGGTGAATCTGGAATCATCAGGAAAAATACCTCTTGAGAGATTGGCCATTCACTGGAAAAGTGTCTGTTCGTTCCTCCAAATCTTGTAGACGGAAATATATGGGACCTAGTTTTTCAGAGATTACAAATGATCCCAACCACAAATTATGGAATTTGGTGTGTTCCCCTTTTCCCTCGTGGGGTTTATCCCATTTGAGAACGAGGTCTCCTACATCGAAGTTTCTGTCTGAAGCAGATTTTGAATCAAACCAACTTTTTACAATATGATGATGTTGATCCAACTTCTTCTTCACTTGTGCTCTTAGTTCCTCTAGTTTTAACAAGGCATTAATTTGACTTTCCAGAGGAGGGTAGTCCTCTTCCTAGACTTTCTACGATAATTGTAGAGATGGAAGCAAAACATTAGGAGGCAGGATTTCTTCTCTCCCGTAGACAAGGAAGAAAGGGGATTTACCAACATAGGTTTTTGGTGTCACTATGTCATCCCAGAGTGCGTTAAATAGTGCGTTGTGCTAGTTCTTGTGATTTTCAAAAACTGTCCTCTTGATAATCTTGATCAAATTTTTGTTCGTTGAATCTGCTAGACCATTTCCTTGGGGGTAGTAGCTGGCAGAATATTTTAATTTGATCCCTTTTTCTAAAGAGGAATACGTTCATATATAGGTATGATAAATAAGATGCGTTATCGAAGACTAAACATTTGGGAATGCCGAATCTAGTAATGATATTCGAATTAAGGAAAGATACTACCTGATTCATGTTTACCACTTTCAAAGGTGTAGCCTCAGACCATTTGGTAAAATAATCTGTTGCTGTAATAATATACTTGTGCTGTTGTGAAGAAGAATGATTGATTGGGCCTATGATGTCAAGACCCCACTGCTAAAAAGGTGAATCTATAGTAACGGGATGTAAAGGGAATGCTGCCTTTTTCACTCGTCCAACAACCTTTTGGAAAATTATACATTTGCGACATAGGGTGTGAGCATCTTTAAACAATGTGAGCCAATAGTACCCAACTCTTAATACTTTGTGGGCACTAGTGTCTCCACCTAAGTGTACACTAGCTTCACCTGCATGAAGTTCAGATAACACTTTCCCTGCTTCATCTTTTTCCAGACAACGCATAAGAACACTGTCAAAATTCTTTCGAAACAAAACATCATTTATGAACTGGAAAGATGCATATTTGAACCTGAGTTTTCTTCTATTTATAGGATCAAGATGGTGAGGGGAAGATCCATGTGTCAAACAAAATTTAATATCATCATACCAAGAATTAGCAATAACTTGTGTACAGTTTATTTGTTTCTCATTGTGCTGATTTTTAGTGGAGATGTTAATTTTCTTTCCCTATTCTTCAACTGAATCAACCACTAGTTTACATAGGCCTTGACCTCTAACAATTTGTGCGGGAGTTATTTCGAGGACATACTCTTGTAATGACATCATCCATTTTCCCCATTTTTCACCTAGTTCCTTTTGTACTAACAAGTTTCTCACAGCCGGATAAGGAACAATCACTTTAGTTCTGGATTTCAGCAGATATGACCGGAAGTGTTTTACTGCTTTAAAAACAACATACGCTTGCTAATATACGGCTAGGTAATTATGTTCATCCCCTTTGAAAAATGAGCTCATGAAGGCAATGGGTATTTCATTGCTTTCAAATTTTTTTTGTGTTAACAAAGCGGCATAAGATTGGTCAGAGGCGAAGGTGTAAATAGTGAAATCCCGAGAGAAATCAGGACTCATCAAGGAAGGAGGTTCTATTATTGATTTTTTGATGGAATCAAAAGCTTGAATTTCTTAGGGTCCCCAGTGATACTGAATGTCCTTTTTAATTAAATTTTTTAAGGGTCTTACCATTTCTGAGAAACTTGGGACAAATCTTCTGACGAAATTAATTTGGCCCAAAAAGGATTGCATGGATTTTTTGGAGGAAGGAGGGGGAAGTTTGAAAATGGCTTGGGTTCTTTCAGGATCGATGATCATTCCTTCATTGGATACTATGAACCCGAGTAGTTTGACTTGTTCTACCACAAAGACTGATTTCTTAGGGTTGAGAGATATGATGTGCTTCCGACATCGTTCTAGGACAACCCTAAGGTGAGACAAGTGATCTTTCTTATTTTTAGAATAAACGGTAACGTCATCAAGATAGACCACTACTGAATGATTTACGAGACCATGAAAATCAATGTCCATTGCTCTCTGGAAAGTGGCCCTGACGTTTATAATCCCAAAAGGCATCTTCCTGTAGGCATATGTACTCCATGGAGTACGAAAAGTGGTTTTGAGCTGATCTGGGGGTGACATGAGGACCTGGTTATATACTGAAAAACCATCTAGCAGAGATAGTCTTTCTGAACTAGATACTTGCTGAAGGATTTTTTCCATCGGAGGAATGAGATAGTTGTCTTTATCATACGCTCGGTTCAAGTTACAAAGGTTGACAGAGAGTCAAATTTCATTGCTTTTCTTCCTTACAGGAACTAGATTAGACACCCATTGTGTGTGTCTCACTGGGAAAATTATCTTTGCATTTAGTAGTTTATTCAGTTCTTTCTTGACCGTGAGTTCTAATTTGGGGTGCATATTTCTTAATTTTTGCTGGAATGGTTGAGTGTGTGGTTTCATGGGAATTATATGTTGTATTATATTAGGATCAATTGTTTTCAGGTCATCGTATGTCCAAGAAAAATGTCTTTGAATTCTTTAAATAATTTTATGAAGGAAAATCGTTCTTGCTCAGAGCATCTCGTTCCCAAATTGATGTTTTGAGGATTATATTTAGTCCCTAAATTCACTGTTCCATAAGTCAAGGAAGAACTGATCATTTTACAATTAATTGACCCTCTAAATTTATCATGCAAGTCATAAAACTTTTCTAGTCTTACAATAGATTTGGGGATAGAATTCACCATATTGGACGTTGATTCTGGAGATTTAGGATATGATATTACCGTGAAGTTGTGAAGGTTTTCATCGTGAGTGCCTTTGTTGATAACCACACCTTGGAAGGTGTCTTCCATATGCAAGACGTTGATGATTTTTTGAACATCGTCAAACACTCTCCAATTGGTAATGTTATCCGGGATCGATGGTCTGAACAACAATTCAATCGAGAATGCATTAGGAGAAAGACCTTCTGCGGGGAATAGTTTATAAGCAACATTATCCAATAAATCAACCTCCGAGTTACTTAGTCTAGGAATGGAATTTATGTTAAATGATGAAAATTTTTGCATTAAACTCCATACCTCAGTTTGGTAGCTTTTCAGATGTGGCGACAAGCAATGTATGGAGTTCCTTACTTGTCTGACCACGATTTCCAAATCATTGAATACCATTAAATTTCTTACGTCCATATCCACAACTTTCCTGAGTCCTTGCAAAAGTGCTTCGTATTCGGCGATGTTATTGGTGCACTCGAACTCTAATCGACATGAAATGAAAGTCTTATTACCTGCGGGATTGATGAGTACACATACTGCACCAACTCCTTCTTTGGATTTGGATCCGTCAAAGTAAAACGACCAGATTTGAGCTTCGTCGATAGTGTTTTACACACTTGGTGAAGCTGATGACTGAGTATAGGTCATAAGTTCTGATTGTTGCCCAAAATCAGTAAAAGGTGAAATTTCAGTCATGAAGTTACCAAAGAAGGTGTTCGTTCCCTGCATTTCAAACGAATTAGTAGATGCAGTAAATGGTTCATTTGCATCATTTAGATCTGTCACGATATGCTTGAGATAGAGTTCACGATTTATCTTGATTTTATTGGGGTGTCCATTTTCCAGCAACCACAGATGAGACCAATCTATGGAAAAATAACCATGTAGTTGTTCGGACCAGTCCCTGCTTTAAAAAAAACCATATACTTCAGGGGTGTCAACAACAATAATGTCAATAATTTGGTGAACCTTAGTATTAGAAGATAACCTAACCAAGACATTCTTAAGTTCACCTATTACTTTGACGTTTGTCCGATCAAGTTGAATGATTTTGAGATCAGAAGGTTGAAATTATGCATTAATTTTTTGACACACAAACAAAGGAATAACATTTGATGATGCGCTGGAATCAACGATGCAGTTATGCACATTTCTATTAAAATTTTTGAAAGTTAACAAAAAAGGTGGGACATTTTTACGAGCATTAACAACAAAATTCTGCTGATTTTTTGCCGCTGTCCCTAAAACAATTTTATCTACATTTGATACAATTTTTTCAGCTAAATCCCTTTTATCCAGAGGTATAGATGTTGTTTTAGTAGGGATATTTTTGGCTATTTTGGAACTTTGTTCTGCAGTCTTCTCGTTTCTAGGATCGCTATTCTTACTATTTTCTGCGATATTTTGTATCATTTTCTGCAAAATAAGAGGGAATTTCAAAAGATTGAAAACAAAAATATTAGCCCTTAGTTTTTTTAGATATTCAATCAAGTCATATTCTAAAACTAGGTCTGCTAAACTCTGTTTTATTTCAGCTTGTTTCAACTGTTTTGTATGCACATTATTACTCATTTTAGAAGATGGTTTTCTCTGTGTTTTTCTTCTCATGTTGTAAGGGTGGAAAGTTTCAAAGTTTTCTTGGAAAATACTATCAAAAAAGTGTCCGAAGATATTAGGAGATGAGTCCTCTTCTTCATCTACTTCTTCCTCAACTATGTCTTCAGAATTATTAGGAGGGACAGAGTTATTATGTGCTTCAAGAATAGTTTGCAAAGCGTATTGTAAGCTTTCGAAATTAAGACCTTCAGTGGTCGGGTTTGACTGATTGGGAGGGAAAAGTTTTATGAAAGGTAGTTTAAAACCAACTTTGCTTGAAGATGCCTCCTCGGCTGATCTCTTCAAGTCCATGACTTGAATTGATAGTTTTTGGAAATCCTTCTGCAAGATCTAAAGTTTCTGGTTGACTTTTAGTGTGAGGAGGCCTAGTGAGGATTTCTACTTTCTTTTTAGAAGATGAAGCTGTTTCAGCTTCACTATTTATATTATCCTTTAAGATTAATATGACCTTCTCGATTTGGTTTGCCTCCTCGAAGGATTCTAATAATGTAGAATTTTTAGACCTTTTAACCCAAATTGCTATATTATTATGTAAAGCTTTGGCGTAATATGCAACAATTAGACACTAAACATGCATTGTATCTGTGGGAATTCAATTTTTTAATGTAATAAACCTCTAGTTGAAATTTTTTACTTTCTCCTTAGGGTTCATTTTTAGGCTGGAAAGTTCCATAACCAAGACTTCAGGAGATTTATCATCTCCAAATTTCTCTAAGAAGCAGGTTTCAAATTTGTCCCAAGAGACAATGGTCTAGGGATATTGGGCGAAATACCATGTGGAGGCATTGCCCTCAAATGTATAAGGAAAAAGTATGCATACTACATCTTCATGATCTACACTCTGGAGTCCAATGGCCAACATGAACTTCTTTGTGTGATCCTCAACAGATTGTTTAGAATTTGGATCAAACTTAGGCAACCATTTCTCCGGGTGTTTTGGTAATGGGTGTTGAGGCCCAGGTAAAACCACGACATATTGATCGAGCCAGGGTCTGGCGTGATTGTTTTGGTTTTCCATGGGTGTTGGTGGTGTCGAAGGCTGAGCTAATTCAGATGAGGAACTGCCTTCGTTAGAAGATTATCCTCCTTAAGAGGATGGATATGAATGAGGTGGGGAAGGTGGAATACCAGATCCTTCGGCTTCAAGGATAGGTGTTTCAACATGATCTATGGTATTATCTCCTAAAGGGTTCAAAAAACGACCAGTGCCTTCAAGTTGTTCTCGAATATCCGAGAAATATAAAGGTTGATTAAGAGGCCTACTGGGTTTTATGATGCGAGCCAAGGAACTATGTGTCCTTATGAGTGACTGACGAACAATTTCTTGTGTGTCGGTCCCTTGAGGATTTGGTGTCATTGGTTCAACAGGAATCTCAGAATTTTCGTTAGAGGTAGTTGCTGTTTCAGAAGTAACATTGTTGTCTAAGTGACTACGTGTTACTATAGGGGAGCGAGTGTGTGGGGGAGAAGTCTTACGACTTCCATGTGCCATCAATTTAAATCATACCCTCCTTCTAGCGCCATTTGTTGACGGGAAAAAATTGACAAGCCGTCAACTTGGAAGAGCAGGTCTGGTCTGGGGTTGTCCAAATAACACAAGCCGTTTGGTGTAACCTGTTCTGATGGGTTTAATGGATCCGTTATCCAATCTAAGATCCTATAGTAAATAAAATGAATAACTAACTAATGTTAAATAATAATATATACATAAACTCTAATATAATTATATGTGTAAGTGTATTTCAACAAAAAAATGAAAACACAAAAATATCGCTTATGAACATAATTTACAAGTTGCAAGTTTTACCGGAAACTCACGAAATCAATGTAAAAAATCTAATATTTTCTATTTTCTAAAAAAAATCTAACAAAACTTGAATTAACTAAGTTATTGAAACACAAATGTACGGATAGTCAAACCTAATCTAAACTTTCTAGTTTCACTAATACATAAAATGACAGAAATTAGAAACAAAGCAGCTAACCTGATATTAGTTCGTTAAATGTGTCCGTGCCTTTGTATGAGTTAAGAGAATCCATCTGCCATGCCTACAAGATAAATTTGCAATAGACTTATACTGAAACTGTTCTGAATAAATTCACAGAATGTATTGGCAACGAGGATTTAAGAACGAAAAGGGAACACATATTAATTATGTGATCTTATGATCGCAAATGATTACATTAAGAGAAATCTATGTGTAATACATTCATCTCATGGTTCAACTAAAAATCAAAGAGAAATCCTGATATTCAAATTGAAAAGATAATCACAGTCTCAATATTTGGAACAACAACTCATGAACGATATTTATAACATGAATATCATGAAACATAACATATCATTAAGTCTAAATCTACATGACATATTAACATATCAAGATTAAATAAAACAAAACATTAATGAAGCACCATTCACAAAGGACTAAAGACAAAATGATGTACGCTGTTTCATTAAGTCTTGAAAGTCATTCGTCCATCTTTGGTTCCAGTCCAAGATGCCTTCATTTACAAAATACAGAGTATTTAAAGAGTCTTTTTGAAATCTCATCTTCCTATACTTTAGGATAGGATTAGATCCCATGATATCAAAATATTACAAATATGGAGGGCCTACAACCACTCATGATCAAATTGTATCTTCAAAAATTAATAAAAGTTTTTTCTTATTTACAAAATAAGAAGAAAAGAGATACTAATCATCTAAATCAAACATGTTCCACCTCATAAAATCAACATCAAGATATACCATGTCCTGAAAACGAAAATAGGAACAAGTTAGATAATTTATTAACAACTAATTATTAAATTTTATATAAAAATGACTTGGCTACATAATCGAGAGATTCTGTAGCCAGTCTTATATTGGTAAAATAAATCTAAGTTTAATCGATTTGATTCAAAAATAACATGACTGTAATAAGAGGGAAAAAATCATTTTACCATTTAAACCAATGACTAAACATGGATAAAGATAGCTTAGAATTGATTATGGCATTCACACTATCTGCATTCTTTATCAGAATGTTTCCTGTCTTCTTAAGACTTTTATCTTGTCTCTGTTCGTTTTCTCTGAGGTCACGATTTTCTTTTATGAGTAATTCATTGTGATTTGTGAGCATTTTAATTTGAGCTTGGAGAACAGGAATATCAATATAGTATCGTTCAATCCAACGCAGACAGACTTCACAATGCGCAGGAGAGACGATATGTTGATGGAGCGTACAGTCACACTAGTACATATGAGCAAATTTGTGACGATTTTTCGTTGATATTGCCACACTTATCCGTCGCAATTTCCACGAAAGCCGATATTTTTTTTCATCGGAATAATTTCGTCACTATATCCACGATCCAACTGTGCGTGGAAACATCGACACAATTATCTCTCCACGTGTCACCACCTTCAATATCAATTAACCTTGTGCATCGTTGCAATTACGACGAACTATCGTCGCAATAACAACGAAGAAATGTGGCAATTACGACGAAACTTCGTCGCAATTGGGACGAAAATTTATGCCAAGCCAATAAATTACGACGTAGTTGCTGAACGTGCGATGAAAGTCCATCGCAACTTGGGATGAAAATCCGTGGTAATATCGATGAGTGCAATATATCAAAACCAAATTTACGATGCACATGTTGTATATGCGACGAATATTTGTGGCAAATTGTGACGAAGTTTCGTCACTATAGAAACGGTTGTGGTAAAATAGTAAAATATGTCCGACGAAATTGCGTTGATATTGCGACGATGAATTTAGTTTTTAATTTTTTTTTTAGATCTATGGTTTTGTGTGGAATCTGTTAGATCTATGTGTTCTGCTTCATTTACAATTATCCTTCTTCATTTGAATGTTACAATTATTTATGTTTAAGCACCAGTAATATAGTTTCTGTTCTTTATTTTACTGCAATGAGTTTTTACTTACATGATCAATATTGAAAGAAGCACAGTCTACACATACAATGCATGGTAGCCTGTAAAACATTCAGGCCCCTGGGTTGACAAATTAAATGTATTAGGTGGTAAATCTAGACGATATACCATACCCAATAGTGAGGATATAAGTAATTTCTTTCAATATACCCCACTTCATAATAATTATAAAATCATGGTGGGAGATGATCCCTCGCTTACCTCTTCATAAATTTTCAAATCTATAAGGTTGTAGGGATAATCGCTTGTTGCATTATAAATGACCAACGACTATCATCGCATGTTTTCTCCTATATTCCACGTGAAGACCCTAAAAAAAGTCCTAAATCCTGAGCAAGAAATTTATTTTGACTTTCATCTTCTGCTGGATTCCCTTCTGTCATGTAGGGTGGAAATTAAGACTATAACATATACTACTAGCTATTCTACTTCCCACCAAATTGCATTACTCCAAGTGAAATATTTTCTATCTCCCCTTCATCATGTGTGATTCCTACTCATTTAAAGTGGTATGTGTTACCATTTGTTGGAATTAATGTGAGTACCCTAACTTCAACAAGTGCAATCATCCTTCATTTAGGGTGGTGTGAGAAACTATCACCTAGAGTAGTGTGATCACCCTTCGTTTTAAAACATTTTGATCACACTAACTTGATTTGGTGTGAACTACCCTTCGAGTTGAACATTTCCATTTCTCTTCATTTATATGGTATCATGTACCTTCATTTGAATAGGGTTATTTTACTTTAATTGAATAGGTGTAAGTGTCTTTTCTTAAACAAGTGCTCCATTGTTGTGATCTGCCATTGTTTCAAAGCGTTACAACTTTTTTCGTGGGAAAAACTTTGGTTTCTTTCATTCATATGAGTGTGAATAACCTTCGTTTTTTTGGTAAGGCAATGACTCAACCACAAGGCTACAAGTTCCTCATCCAAAAATCTACAAACATAGTTGTTGAAAGGGTGTGAATGCCTTTAACCTCATGCTGTGATTATCCCTTCACATTAATAGGTTAAATTTGATATTTAAGGTAATTATTGTGACTAGTCTATATTAATATCGATCAATGGTTGTGAGTGCATTGAAGTTGATAAGTAAAGGGCTGGCCCACTCTCACAAGCATAGTGATAGATTTAAACAAAAAACATATCCCATATTGTCCCCCTGGGATACCCCTACCAAATTGTTTTTGACATCTAGTTCAGATCCCCAATATCTCAATTAAAACCATTCATTCAAGGGGAATGTATTTTATCTTCCCCTTCATCCCAAGGTTCCTTGGGTTTCCCTTTTGGTCCACTAAGAAAGACACCTAATAAGTCCTAAAACCCCCTTTGATAAGCCCTTCTCACATAATAAACCCTTTGAAGGGTCAATCACACATGAAAATATTGAGGAAGGGTCAATAACGAATCCCAACATCCATATTCTCATGTAGATATAATTTTTTTAAACCTACAGGAAGCGTGGAAATATTGATGATAGTTCGTCACACTTTTCCATGGTTTTGTGTCACACATATAGCATCTGTGTCTTAAATTTTTTCTCTGCCAAACATTTTCGTCGCCATTGCCACACTTTTTCGTCGCAACTTTTGTTGTGGGTGGGAAATCCCTCCTACGGACTAGCACTAAGGGTTTTATCATGCATGCATAAATGACCTAAATATTCTTACTTTTTACCATCATCCCATGCCTAAACCCCATTACTCATTTGTAAATGCAAGGCTCAAGAGATTAAGTTGACGTACCTTATTTTTCGTGTTTTGATGTCGATCCCTTTTCACGCTTGGTCATTCTTTGACTACAACTCTCCTCCCAATGCTGACTTGCATTCACTAAAGACAAACAAACAAATCCACATGCATTTGATCTATGAAATAATAGGTTAGATATTGAATCAATCACACAATCAATATTCCAATAATGACAATCTCATATGGCGGGACGGGAAAAATAATTCTTTTATTAACTTCACAATGATACCTTACAATGATAAAGTCGGCTACTGCTCCTCAATATTGGTCCTGGGCTCTTCTTCCACTGTCTTCCAACTACTTTTCTCTATACTTCTCTTTGCACAAGGATGGATAAAGGTTGGTACAAAGGGAATTCTCAATCGGGTATAGTTTCTTTACTATGATTCTCCTCCCTTCAAATGAGACCCTTAACCCTTCTTTTATAGGCTAGAATAAGCTAGGTATTTGGTCGAGTGACCGACCATGAATGGCTGGAAGGTTTAGTTAACTTACCCAAAGCAGTGTGTTCCATCAACAACTTTCCTTTTTCTGTTCTTTTGTAGGTACACCCGGGATGTCTTGGGTCAGCTAGCATGTACACACATGCAATAATGGAGCAGGGTGCATGGGTCTTTATAAAAGAGGTTTTTAAGAAGAGTTGTTCAACAGTGTTTTGGAAAACACAGAATTTGAGATGGCCTGATGCCAGGTAAGCATGTCTGGTGAAAATTAGGGTTATAAAAGATGCCCCCTAATGTGTGAGGTCAGAAGAGCATCTGATGGCCGAAATACATTAACAATCTTCATCGATGTTTCGCGCAAGTGAGCCCAGGGACCAGAAATCGGGAGGTGCCGTCTACAAAATAATAATTGTCTCATCGAGGTGGGCATACCCATGCTCGGGATAAAAATAAAATAAAATCATGTCTACCAATCAAATACACTATATATCCATGTCATATAACTATATAAAGTGTAGCCGCGAGCAATACACAACGGAGCTACATCTCAAAATCAAAAAGATATACATGTAGAGTATCCATCTTCCAGAAGATGATAAGGCCTGATGGATGGAGATGAGGTCTTCAGAGCTTGATAAACAACTTCAAAATATTCAAAACTCAGGTAGGAGTGTAATATGAGTGTACGACTTCACTACCCAGAGGTCTTCAACGACTCATCGGTCATGGACTAGAGAATCTTGATTATCAGACTGAAGGCTTCATTGATTTCAAACAAAGAATAGATTGGACTTTCGGGATGGCAAAGCATGATGGTAAGGGACAAACTGTAGAGGGGTCAACTCAGGCTTGGTAAAAATTCCCTTGAACAATAGCACGACAACTGATGAGACTCAGGCAACATAACATTTGACATAAGTTCACGATGCAGGAGGCACCACAAACTCTCCATATGTTTGGAAGGATAACCAAATGGAGGAGGACACAGTTCTATGTAGCGAGAAAAGATTCCTAAGGTCGTATTAAATCCTAGAGTTTGACGAACAAACAAACATATGTTCTTTATCCAAGGGTGACTCATTATGCTGCCAATACAAAGAAACTACTTTTCCCTTCCTCTTTTTGAGGTATATTTGATTTTTTTTGTCTTTTTCAATAATTTTGGAAAAATAATAAAAGAATGTTACGTTGCAAAGGAGGAATGAGTGTCGCAAACATACAAGTTCGAGGCGCAAGGACAAGACTGAGGTTCAAATAAAGGACACTCTGGAAAAATCCCTCCTGGGACCAAAGGTGTCAAGACGCAGAGGCAAAGTGCTACAGGGATTGCGTATAAGGAATGCTTCAGATGGTTCAGTTGAGAGAAACATGGAGCCGACATTAGACCAAAGACGTAGGTATGAAAATGTGGTTAACAAAACACACAATGGTAACGTCCTTCGATGTAAGTTTAACGAGCCCAAAGAAGGTAAGCTCGACGTTTTTTCATATTTAAAGAGTCTGAAAAAACATAAAAGGAGACTCCAATGCGGTACCTTTTTCGAAGGTAGTCTAGTCAGTTCGAAAAAGGGGTAAACTAGAACCAACAAGATGTCTATTCAAAACCATTTTAACGAGTGTGATAAAGACAAGATCACTCGACCATTTTTTCATTTTTAAGGAGTCTGAAAAAATCTTAACTATGGACTCTGTCAGGAATGTTCTTTTGGACCATTTTAATGAGCGTGAAAGAATAAGGTCACTCGACGATCTTTTCAATTTTAGGGAGTCTGAAAAGAGATTAACTATGGACTCCGTGGGGGTTCCTTTTTTGTACATTTAGTCCCTCAGGCCCGAAAAAGGGTTAAAATAATACGTGAGGGTACTCTTCTAGAGAACTGGAGTTCCTTAGAGTATACATTTTTTCGTATAGTTGATCGTCCGGATCGAAAAAGGGGTAAACTACCACCAGACAGACGTGACTTCAAATTTCAGTTTAACGAGCGTGAAAGGTCACAAGATCGTTCGACAATCTTTTCATGTTTAGAGGGTCTGAAAAGGGCTTAAAATAAGACCCGCTGGGGGATACGACTCATGTATGAAACTGGTTAAGGTAGAGCTCGCTGCTAGGCTCAGACCAAGAGTCTCTTTGATAGTCAACTTGGAAAGTCTCCCAAAAGGGAAGAAAACACAAACCACGGTGTAAGTCCTCCCGCGGTATAGAAACTGTAGTCATGGCTTCAAGGATAACCTCATTTGAAGGTAATTCAAAATATGAGAAATCATGCAAATGAGGGTTGACAGTCCCAAAGGGCGAAGTAAACTGACCATACTCCATATTATGATGGAGGTTCTGGCCATGACTGACGAAGTCTATCAGTGAATAATCACAAGAACGAGGGCTTGAGGATCTACAAACAATGAGATAAGACTTATAAGGATACTCAAGACCACTTGGACCAAGAGGAGGAAGCGAGGGATCCCATGCCCCCATTGGATAAACCAAAGGATCAATTGTTGATTCCAAGTCTTGAGAAGGAAAACATGATTTCACAAGTTCCTGCTTATAAGCAATTGAACATCGAGGATAAGATGCCACATAATTAACCCGTGGCAGGGTAGAGTCTACACAAATGCTATGAACATATTGTTGATACTGAGAAGGGGGTGAATTAGTATCAAGTACAATTTAAAACCTTTTTCAACTTATACTTAAACCATTCAACTATATCCAATTAACAATGAACAATAGTATAAGAGTTACACCAATACACCATAATATACTATGCACAATATATGAGAAATAATCAATAGTTATTGTTCAAGGGAAGTAATGACTTCCAAAGGTAGCTACAGCTTCCAAATGTGAAGGGAGGGATAAACCTCCAAGAAGAATATACAATCCTCCAATATCAATAGAGAGTTGAACTCTCCATCCTTTCCCCTTCCTTCCACCCAAGAGTATATGAGAGATAATAAAACTTTACATTAAATCATCACCATCAACCAATCATCACATAGAACTTGATAATGATTCCCGAGACTTCTTCAATTTATGAAATTATTCAATTATTGGAGTACTCTAATCCTATAGATAATATTACTCAATGTATTCTCTGAAACTCCTCCAAGTTTCACTCCTTGAATCCTCCCCAAAAAGAAGTTATAGAAAGAATGGTAGATTTTATTCAATTCTGGTCTATTCAGGAGACCGAACTTGTACAGAATTCCCCACGCTCAATATTTAACATAAAATTCTGAAACTCTCACACAAGAAACTAAATTCCGTACTCTTTCCAATGAAAATTTTCCCACGTCATTTGGATTCTCGACGAAGAAGTTACGACTATTTTACCTGGAACACCTGTTTATTGACTAGCTTCAGGACTGGTCACACACCCTATCTTCCATAGAGTGTATCTCCATAATTATAGAGAATCAAGAGTTGAACTTTTTACCAAAGGTACCTTGATATGTATTATCAATACCATAGTGATTTCACCATCTGAATCGTGCTAGAAAAAAAGTTATAGCAAAAATGGTAAGATGATCTGAAAATAACATACCTTAGAACACATCACCAAAAGACTTCATCCTCCCTTGAAATCTGGCCTTCTTTACTTATTATTTCATTTTAACATTAGGGATGACCTGACACTTTCTTATTTTGTAATTCTTTTCTTTAATTATCTTCAGGGCCTACATGTATTTCCTTCTTCAATTCACTTTTTCATGTTCAAAAATTCATTTCTCCTCAACCATGAGGATCCATGTGACATGCCACATACCACTGGAAACAACATGATGTATACTATCCATTCATGGGTGTTGTATATGCATGTTCATTTTCCTTCATGTCCAAATAACTTTATCAATCTTGCAGTCCAAAACCCATGACTAGGGTTGACATCAATAACAACAACTAATCTTCCAACAATATCCCCCTTTGTCATTGATGGAAACACTCATGCTCCCCCTATCATCATGATCAAAATTTCTCTCCCCCTTTGACATCAATGGAAAAGGTTAGGGTTTCTCCCCCTGAGTTTAATGGAAAAATGTAACTCTCTTCTTTGGGGCTGCTCCCCCTGAACATGTGGCACTCAATAATACTTCATCCTTATTTTTGGTCTTTGGGAATCCCACACACACACAACATTGTTTTCCACAGGTCCTTATGAGTATGCCCATGTGATCAAACACAAAGAATCACTCAAAATCTCCTGACCAACATTATGATTGCACCCTTTTCTGAATCAGGATTTCGAGTTTCGCAATATCGCGATTCCTGTTGTCGAGTTTCTTGTCTCTTCAACCTCTGAAACCCGAAATACCGAATTGGCGAAATCTTTGGCCACATCCTCCTCCACAACTGCGTCACGTTTCGCGACTTCGGTAATTCTGGTGCAAAGGACCCCGACCTCTTGTCTTCGAAAATACTGAAATGTCGAATCCCGATACGTTCAACAAAGGCTGGCTCCCCAATGGTTATGAACGAGACTCTTTCGACGATTTAGAGTTTCGGACTTCGTGACTTCACGAATCCTAATGCAAGGCTCTCGGCTCTTCAACCTCCAAAATCCCAAAACCCCAAAATGGTCAACGGGTATTGACACTACCTGACAACAAGTATGCGCCACTTGTCTTCTTGACTGTCCTCTGTCTCTAACATGGATTCCTGCCACCTGTCACTTTTCCTGGCTTTCGGGACTTGAACAAGCCTTCGATTTCCATTCCCTTACCACTTCAAAATCCCAAATTCCGAAATGGTACCTTCTTCCTTTAGATCCGAAAACCCACGTTATTTCGGGCTTATGGGTACCGAGAGTTCGAAATTCTTGACCCAAAACACTTATCACCACAATCCTCGAATTCCCGAACCCTGAAACACCGAAATGCCGAAACACCACTTCATAGTAATTCACGTTTCGCAACTCCGGGGTTTTTCAATGCAAAGGCCCCTGGCTCCTTGTCCTCAAGATCTCCGGTATTCCGAATCCTGAATTACCAAAATCCCAAAATTCTTCACTTAACAATTCTTTCCGTGATTCAGGAGATAGAGTGACCAAGGATTTTGGCTTATGGTCTGGACTTACAAACTCCGAATCCCCGAAATGATCCAACGACTCAAAATAGATCACGATCAACGTCCACGTTGATCCCTGATACCAAAGTGATGGGTTCGTCCTCCCCTATCCACTTTGCAGCTTCTTTGGATCCTACGGTCCTCGCGACTTCGTGAGTTCTCCTCGGATAATTCTGACCGCTCGTTTCCTCCTTGACAATTTCTGCGAAATGAACCAGTGTTCCTTGTCTGAGCTTGGATTATGCAAAGCGACTTTTCTCCGTCTCCCTTTTAACACTTTAAAGGCACTAACCCTCCTGAGCTTTCACTTGCAAACTTGAGTCTCGAAAGGACTCTTGCGCGCACTCCTTGCGGTAGACTTTCAAATACTTCTAGGTATTTGATCTTTCTACTCTGTGCAACCTCTGCAACAACAGTCCTTCAATCTTTAACCTTAGTTGATAAATTCTAAGGCTTCAACTAGCCTGTGCACACCTTGCACGACTTCTGTGCTTCACCTGCACTTCTGCTAGAATGAGAACAATGGTATCCTTCCTGATCTTTCTAAGATAAAACTTAGAACCCTTGTTAATGCACACCTTGCGGACATTTACCTGCACTCCTTGCAGGAACTCTCTCTCTCGGGAAGAGAAACAATTGAAACTCATTCTCTTTCTTCTCTCAGACTTCAAACATTTAACATGAAATCATACGTACACAACATAGCCTCATAACAGATGCACAACAAAGAGAATAAACAACCATAAGCATGCCATTCACCATGTATAAACATAAAACATCATAACACCATGAAATCTGATTCAAAGCTTCATATATTAATTCAAATCTCCTGTACATGGATTCTTCTTTACAACTCTCTGCTACAACTCTCTTCTTCTGTCCTGTGCTAATGATACAACCACTACTATGATACAAAGGCGAGGGTGTCTATACCCATTTTCCCTCATACTCTTCTAAACTGTCTAATCTATTAATTCAAACCTACCTACTTTCATTAACTAGGCTTAAATTTCATTTACATTGACATATGGGAGCAAATCTCTCACGATTTGTTTACAACATCCAGATATAAATGCAAGTACACTTCTAGCTACTACATTAATATCCGCTTCTTAAATTTTTCAAAAATATTTCAAAATGTGCAAAATGTGTGCTGCACTTTTCCCAGCTGTCTTCTGCCTTCATGCTCGCTTGGCTGGCTACTTACAATGCTCCTGCATCAATCCACTGTCTATGTACCATTCATCTTCTTCTTTACATTCTTCAACGGTCAATGCTATTCGACAATCTTCATTTTTTGGAATCTCTTTCCTTCTCCATACTGTGGTTGGCATAGGGACATC
>JZKD02S1700023.1:58750-105887 GCA_000966675.3 Picea glauca | reverse complement strand
CCACAAGGGTCCTTTTTGATACAAACCTCAAGAGGCTGAAAATTGTAGTGGTGAGATGGGAAGCTGGAAAAAGAGAAAATAATGACTGGGCCCTTAAGGAGGTTGATGTTACACATCAAATTTCCACACTTAAGTACCTCACCCTAAGTGTCGTAAGTGTCACATACACTTGACACCATGAAAGAACATTTGTCACAATCCCTAGTTAATGAGGAAGAGAAATATATCATATGAAGGTCAAAATACTATGTGCACATGAGTTATTTATTAATATTCATAAAAAGGAAATTAATTTAGTGTGAGAATCCACCTCACATTCAGTTTCCTAATCTCAAGGAGAGGTTGTGAATCTCATGGATGGTTGAGAAATTTTATCAAACCAAAATCCTAATTTGGTGGATCTTGAGAGATATTTCCTCCTTAAAATCCTTGAGAGATATTTTCTCCCTAAAATCCTTGAGATATATTTTCTCGAAAAAAATATTGGAGATCCCATTTTAGTGGATCTAGTGAGTGATCTTATCCATGGTGGTTAAGCCTCCAAATCCTATCTAATGAGGGATTTCCATGGAGAAGAGGAGAAAGGAGGAAGTTTTTAAATATCAAACTTATGATCTTGGTAACATCGTGAAAGGGATGAACGAGGGGATCTTGGAGGAGTGCTGCATCGTCATCCATGTTTGTAAGTATTCTCTTTGGGTTCTCATTTTAATTTACTTGGCCTATTTCCTTCAAGCTTGTGTATTCTTGCATGTGCTTTTCTACTGTTCCTTCAATCTTTGTAGATGAATTTGTTTGATCTAATCTTGTAGAGTATGAGTTTTTTTTTTTCTCTTTGCTATCTATTGCATTGTAGGTATCAAGTTGCGCTGAGGAGTTTGGAGATCAAGCTTAGATTGGAAGCAACGAGGAAACACTTAGAAACTAGGTGCATTACACCTTTTATCCCTCTCTCTCTCTTTCTGATTAGTTAAATTAAATTCAAAGGGATGCTAGTGTCCACTTGTGTTTTTCTGTCTTGGTATATGGGTCAATAATCCAAGGGAAAGTTCACCTATCCACACGGGAATATTTCCATAACATAAATTGGTGACTCCACTGGGGAAGGACATTGACTTGTATTTCCTTGGATCCTCTGATATTTTTCCCACCTTTAGATCATATTTTTTGTTTGTTTATGATCTACTTCCCTTTCTCTTTTCTTCATTGAAAATTTCAAAAAGTTTTGGGAAATTTTTTCTAAGTTTTAAGCCTTATTTATGAGTTTTTGGGAAGGGTAGCGCTCCTCTGATGTGTATACCATAGCATTGATCTATTATCAACGCTCCCCTATAGTGTATACCAGAGCATTGTAGCACTCTTTCCTTTTGTAAATATGAGCACTAATCTCCTTTTATGGGTTTTTCTTCCCCTTTCTACTCTCTTTTTCTCAGTCTTATCCTGAGGAGATTTTTGCTCAGAGACCTTTGAATACTCTTTACTTTGTTTTGATAAGAGTTGTCCATTTATCATTCATTTTTGTTTATCCTTTGATTTTGCAAATTTTCTCTTAGTTGTGATCCCCTTGGGTTAACATCATCCCTTGGTTATTTTTTCCTTTCGAGTTTATCTGATATTCATCTCGTAAAGATTTCATATTTATTGACTGCTTAGAACTATTCAACAACTAATGTTTGAAAAGTTTTCTTGGTATTGAGTCTTCTTTTCTTCATTTGAAACATCTCACTTTTTAGATGATTAAGACTCTTATGAAAACCTAGCTTGATTTCTATTTCTTGCTGCTCATCGTTTGAGGATTTTCATGAGTGTTTGTCTTATTTCTCTTTTGCATCATTGAGTTCTTGATTGAACAAGTTATCTCCTACTTATTTTATTTCAGTTCTCATCACTTTGAGTGCGCTTTTCTTGATTTATTTTTTCCTCATAATTCTTTGTATCAAACATATATCTCTTTCATCAGAAAGTTAAGAAGGGAAAAGTTTTCATATCTCCTTGCGTAGTTAATCAAATGAAGAAATTTTTCATTCATTAGGAAGTTTTCTCTGGTTTATGTTTGGAAAAAGAGCTATTTTTGCATGTGCATTTCAGTTTTTTATAACATTTTCTAGGTATTTTGGCATCATATTGATCCCAGAAATTGAAAGTTGCATTGTTTTGAGTGCTTGCTTGTATTAAGAAGAATATAAATCTTCTCCTTCCTATATGTAGAATTCATCGAAACAAATAACTACATATCATTCTTTTTCATTCTTTTGGAGTCGAGTAAAATCAACTTGAATATATTTTTTTTATCATACCAACAATAGCTTAGGATTAGGGTCTTTGGACAAGGTGAAGTGAGTAAATTTTCCAATACTACTAAAGAGATTGTAGAACACTAAAGAGCGTATAAATGAAAATTTCATATAAGTATAACCAAGAACCCCCTCTCACATAGGGGATAAACACGAGGTTGCGTGCGGGAGAGAAACAAAGATTACCCCTCCAAAGCTTAACCAATCGTAGTGGAAAGATCATATATTGAGGGTTGTTCTTGAGAAACCACTGGTTTCATTTGGTCTTAGTGCTTTGTGAACTTTGAATCCATTCGGGGTCCTCTGGAGTTCTACTGGTCCACTTGTATTTATTTCTCTTGAAGAGCTTCAAACTTTGATATCCTGCCCATTCGTTCGGTCTCGACTGTCGACTGTACCCCCCGGAGGCTAACTGCGAGTTAGTAACCTTAGTGGCCTTTCCTAGGTATCTACATAGGTGACTGTGGGGGGATTCCCATGGTACCTGGGGAAGACGTCATATCACACTCTGAGTACCCTTGAAGGGTGATCCCATGAAAGCGAGGGTTGCTTGCACCGAGAAGGGATGTTATGTGGAGGTTGGGGTAACTTCTTCTCACTTCTTTGTTGGCAGCTTGATATCCCGTCTTCAGAAGATACTTAAATCTGTTGTTTCTTGGTTGATTTCTTTTAGTTTTCATAGGAGTTTGTTTCTTTGTTTTTCATAGTCAGCCTTAGGATCATAATTTTCATAGTATACAAGGCATGGAACCTGAGACTCAGGAACCACAACATAATATTTCTTATGAAGCAATGAAACTGGGAGTGTCACTCCTAAAAGTGGTCATCATGTTGAAGAACCAGTCCCAACCTCCATAGAAAGATTGGCATATTTTGTGAATCCTCAATTTACTGATCCACTTGGCCAACCACTAATTGATCCACCATCCACGAGATACAATGATTCTTATTGTTCTTATTGTTTATGACACGGTCCCACCACTACACCATCGTTTGACATGGACCCACCGATTTTTTATTTTCCTGAAGGACTTGGGAATTCATATTTTTCCACAACTCCCGTAGTTGATACTACTGGTGCTTATTCTTTACCAGAAACATTAGTGACCCAGGTGACCCTGAATCAACTAATTATGAATTCATCTCCTCTTGCACATGAGTTAGGTAATATCCCTGCTTCATTTTTTCCACACATGCACATGCCGAGTGATTTACTTGGTCGTTCCATAGGTCAAATGGATGGCAATAAATTCGTTCACACAACCACGGTTACACAAGATAATCAAACTCCATATCACACATCCCAAATTAGTACTCTCGAAATTGGAGGTCAATATTTAATGGGAGGCCAACCTTCAGCTGGGGGGAAACCTTCAGTTGCATGGAATTTTTTTATTGGGGGGAAACCTACATGGTTGCAACATAATAATGCATGGGGGAAAACCCTATCCCTACTACCACTGGACTATATTCTGGAAATCCATATCCAGGAGTTGCGAATCCCTTGTGGACTCAACCCAATCTGACAGGCATTGCTCCACAAGGAACTATGCCTTATCAATCCGTAAACCCCACGATTCAAACAAAATAGTCCCTTCCACCTCCATACATAGGGGGACTAATAGGTCAACCACAGTACGTAGGAGGTCCTTCTATTCAATCATAGTTCATGGGTGGAAAAGAAGGACAACCAACTTACATAGGTGGAAAACCCGGAAAACCACCTTATATGGGAGGACCATCTAGTTTTATCACATTGCCACAACTTGGATACGGTCCTACTGGTGTTCCCACGCAATATGGTTATCACCACTATCAACAACCTAACCAAACAATACCATTCTTGGATACAATATATCTACCAGATCTATTTCATTTAACAAACAATCCCATCCTTCATGCCTCGTTTTGTCCCACCATCCCTGCCAAATTACCATTCGACATTCTGAAATTTGATGAAAAACATGGGGAGGATCCTAACAATCATGTTATGACTTTCCACTTATGGTGTTCTTCCAACTCTTTGATGGAATATTCCATTCGTCTTAGACTTTTTTAGAGAAAACTTACAGGTGCAGAAACAAAATGTCATATTGAACTGCCACATAACTCTTTTGTTGACTTTAAGTCTCTTTCCATGGATTTCCTGATGCATTTTCAATTGCCTATATGGTACGATACCAGTACAAAACTTTTGAAATCTCCATGACAATCCTTTTCTACCCACATATTTGATCATGTTCATGAGTGGAGATGACGAATATGGTTGATTAAAGCTCCAATTCCAGACCAACTCCTCGCAGATTGGTTTATAAAGTCACTCTTGCCTCCCATTGCATGTGATTTTGCTATGGGAAATGTAGTTACTGAGGAGCAGGTGTTGGGTTTGTGTTTTGACTATTTTATTGCAATGATCAAATCCTTTTTGCATCGATATTACATATGATATGCTTCATATTAGCCATTTTGAAGGAGTTTCAAAGGTTTATGTATCAATTCATCATGGATTCACATCAAGTATGTATAATTCGTGTTTTTGTAATGATTTTGAGATCCATTCAGTTCAATTTGATGTTTATAAATATCTAATTCATGGTTTGTGTGAAATGGGAAAAACAAACGGTCTGATCCTCCATCCGGTACCTCGTCCAACACTCTGTTAAACACTTGATCTAGAATGGGATCCGACACTCCATCCAACAGACAATCCAACACTCAGAGTGCACTGGAGCTGGAGGTTGGTACATTGGCGGCCTGTAGTGGATGAATCGATGATTTGGTTTTTGTGTCCCCTTGTGGCCTTTAGCTACAGAGCTCGACACACCTCAGATTGGGTGGTTGTAGTGATCGCTGAGTGGCTCATGGAATTTCTAAAAGATGATGTTGTTAGAAACTCATTTAATGAGTTTGATGTTTTTAGAGGAGGTCGACCCTTCTAGTGGTCAACCTCTCAAGCTATAAATTATCTATAAGTACCACTATCAGTGGCACGACCAAAGATTTTTTTTTTGAGAAGAATTTAATTGTGTAATATAGACATTCTCTGCAACTTTGTTCCAAACTTCATTTTTATGATTAATAACATAATTGCGTTGAGTTAAGCCTGCGTTTTATTGTTGTAGTGTAGCCACGACCCGCTGGGGGGCCCACTAATGGTCTGGGTGACTGTGTATATCAGTAAATATCATGTGTTTATCTTGTTTCTTAGTTAGAATTCATAATTGTTTCCTTACTGCATGTATTTCTTAGTTTCAATTGTTGTGTGTATGTCAATTATAATTTGTTAATCTAATTTGTTTTTCCTTAATTGCAGATTGCTTATAGGATCTGGTTAATTGTCATATTGTGTCTTTTCTCTCTTAGCTATGAATCATCCTGTAGGATACTAATTTAGATAGTTGTATTGAAGTATTAATTACTCACTTTGGTTTTGATAACTAAAATCAAGTATTAACTTAGACATAGTATTAGTGTAAACAAAGTATCAGTTTAAAATTGTTTGCAAGCTTTGATGGATGAATTGTTTCATGTTTTGATAGTTGTAATTGAGATAGATTTAATTACCATTTCAATTAGTCTTCATAGATATATTTTTCTTATTAATTTCGCCTTAGTATGATAGGATATAAATAGGTTTTGGATTGTTTTTTCTAAAAGCATTCTAGTTAATTTTGAAATATGATTTTTGATGACATGATTAGTTCAGTTATGGATTTGAATTGTAATTTTTAGTTGATATTGATCAAGAATTAGAAGTTTGTATAGAGTGATTTCGAATTAGGATTTTTAATCATGAGTTCATGAGTTTATATATTTTCTTGAAGTAGTATAAGAGTGTTTTTAATCATTGATGATTGATGCATGAAGTTTAGAGATCACATGGATTTTTGAGATACTTAGTGTTGCTTCTATGATGGAAAAGCTTTCTTTAGATTGCCTTATTCACTCTTTCCATTTCTCTATAGAAGTCAACATTGAACTAATTCCTATTGAACTGCCACTAATAGTCATATGCCATCGTGATGTTATTCGACACCGAAGACATAATCATCATATTTGAATACTCTCTTTCCTGTTACTGCAAGTTAGAAATAGTTTTGATCAATTAGAAATTGAATACAATCATAATTATTTTACTTTTGATTAAGTAGATTAAAATTTATTCTTCGCAAAATATAAATAATTATGAGTTCTTTTTAAGAATAGAGTTCACTTGTCAAAATAGTCTTGATAGGGTAGTTGTCTACTTGCTTATTTTCTCAAATATAGATAGATCAAATAACTCAGAAATAATTTACTTGTTGTTGCTTACTTAAAATATCGAATAGATTAACTAGTTTAAAATAAGTTGTTATTTGCTCATTTAGAAATAATCCATCAATCCATTGTTTGAAGCTGCTTAGGGTAAACAATTCATAATCCTAGAATTGCTTAGAGCTCATTAATAGAGTTTGTTATATTGATGAAAATTGAAAATAATCATCTCTTTAGAAAGTAGATTGATAGAGTGTTGATCCTTAGGTAGACCATATCCTTAGTTAGATAATACTTCCTTTAGCTTTTCTGGATTAGCTCATACAATGCCACAACTCTAAGTTTACTTACCTCGAGTTGAAAATTTAATTGAGGGAATTAGTGCATATAGAATACCCATCATTTTTGGCGCCATTTCCGGGGAGTTGTCTTAAGGTAGGAAATAGTTAGGAAGTAGATCATTTATGAACCTTAGCATTAGTTTGGTGGTGGGGGGAACTTAATATGAGAGGTAAGAACCTGCGGATATTTTATAGTAGGTTCCCCCAAACCCAATGGTAGTTTTTATTTTTTGCTTTCATGAACAAACCTAGGGACCCACAGGGAAGATACATTAAAACCAAACCAAACCTTCCGATCGAGGTTCCTTCTAACCTTTTTGGAGGAAGGAACACTCCACCCATAAAATCTGCAGATCGATACTGGAAAATAAGGGTTAGCTCAACCCAAAGAGCTAAAGCAGTCTCTGAAGAGACCAAAACCGGGAGCACTATAGAGAAGAAAATTGAGACATCAATAGTAGTGGGACATGAGGCAATACCACTCGGGCCTTCATTATAACCAACCAACACAACCTTTTCTTTTTCACCACCATTAGGGGACCCTAACTTTGTAGATATCATTGACCTTGAATAGGTGAATAATCTGTTTGGCAGTTCAACCAATATAATTGTTTCCCAAGTTGAAATAGAAGCTTTGGCCCCAATAGTTTCAACCGACTCGAGTAAATTCCTGGACATCCAAACAATAGATAAATCTTCCCATTGAAGGGATACCTTTCCTAGAAAAGAACCTTGGGATACTTTGTTATCTTCAAGAATAAAACCATTTAGGCACTCTCTCTTTGGAAACCAAACCAGTATGGATGATCAGGAGGATCAAAACCATGTAAGACACGAGGAGGGAGAAGAAGTTGGAAACCAAACCGGAACCACCTTCGGGTTTCCAATTTTGGATACCACACATAATTCCAATATGAAGAACATTCCACTCTCATCACTACCCACCTTTTATGGTAACAACAGTGAAGACCCGTATACCTTCCTATTTGAGTTTGACATCTTGTGTAGGAGCTACAATTACTTGCAAGATGACCATAAGCTAAATTTTTTTCCTGCCACCCTCAAGGATTCCGCACTAAGATGGTTCATGGGTTTGGGAGAGTCCAACATTAGGTCTTGGGAAGGCATGAAAGATATATTTCTTAAAAAATACCAAGACTTCTGCAAGTCCAAGGATTCTCGTAATGATGTTTTTAAAATCCAATAGTTAGAGGACGAGAATCTCGAGGATTACATGGAACGGTTTTCTTATATCTCACAGAAATTGAAGTACCATGAACTTACAGATAATGTAGTTAGGGCCCTTTTTCTTAAAGGTATTTCAAAATAATACCTAGAGACACTTAACCTGATGGCATTAGGTGACATCTCCCATAAACCATTTACTGAAATTTGTGAAATGTGTAGGAATTAATCGAGGAGTAGAGATAAAATGGGGAAGAGTGTTCGAGATCCTTATAGTAGAAACATACAAATAGTTAGTTCAGGTGGTATCACAAGGGTAGATATAGGGATCCTATTGGATAACTTCAAAACCGATATATTAAGTACAATATGTTCCCAGTTGGACACCCTAAATATTAAAAATAAATAGGAGGATGAGAATGCGAAAATGTGCATATTTTTCCCAAGATGTAGGAGGAAGCATTCCTCAAGGGAATGCCCATTAGATAATATTCCAATTTGCGGCTGCTGCATTGACGACCACCCAATTGAAAAATTCCCATCACTGCCCAATTTATTAGCCATTTACAGAAGTGGGGATCTCGGAGAATCCTCTTATGAACCTAGGAGGCCATGGAAGCCTAAGAGTCAACCTACATACCCAGATCTACCACCTCAAGTTCCACCCTATTGTCAACAACCACAACAGTGGAACTCACCAAGTTGAAAAAACTGGTCTACACAATATCACCATCCTTGGCTACAAGGATGGAGATGAGGGCATACCCAAGGAAACACTCAAGCTCCACCTGTCCCTATGCCCACTCATCCTTACCCCCATCTTCCACCGAACATCCCACAACTTTTTTCAGGTTTTGTTACCCCACCTTTACCTTCTATTCCACAACAATCCCAACAATACCATAATACAAGCTCCCCAAGACCGACATTATTACCAACACAACCAGTGCCCAACCCCAATAAAAAACCAACTCAACCTCTTCAAAATGTTGAGATGCAAGCCTTTTCGATGTATGCTATTTCTCCTGTTCCATTGTAGGAGATTCAACTAAGGTCCATAAAAGTTCTGGATAGGTAGAGGCCTTCAGTAGTCATCCGAGAAGAAGAATAAGATGAAACTCCCGAACAACCCATGAATGAAACTAAGTGGGAATATGTTATCATTCCTAAAGACCAGGAACCCAAGCTTCCCCAAAATGATATCTTCACAGATTAAAAAAGCCCCTCCTTATCCAAAAAGATTAGTGATTGAGAAACCTACCACTCGACCATAATTTGACATTTTGAATGAATTGAAGAATATCTGTGTCAAAATTCCCTTGTTACAAGCCATAAAGGATATTCCAATTTACAGTAAGGTGGTCAAAGAATTGTGTATTAAGAAGCTAGGAAGGAAGAAAAAGGATCCTTCAACAATACATTTGATAGGAGAATTATCTGAGTACATATCAGAGCAGCCTAGGGTCACAAAATATGGGAACCCAGGGAACCCCGTAGTAAAAATAAACATTAATAAGGTTCCCATGGGAAACACTCTCATATACCTAGGGGAATCCATTAATGTTATGAATTTTACTACCTTGGAGGAATTACAGTTAAACCCTCTTCTTAGACCTATCCCAACTATTTTGGAATTAGCAGATAAGACAACGGTTATACCTGAAGGAATCTTGGATGATATCATAGTTACATTAGCCTCATTGAAATACCCAATAGAATTTCTTGTCATTCATTCAAATGATCCTATGAAAGGGCATCCACTTATTTTGGGAAGACCTTGGTTGGCCACAACCAATGCATTTATTGGCTGTAGAGAAGGTGAAATGACCATCTCAAATGGACTTTCTATACATACGATTACCATATACCCACCAGCTCAACCTATCATGGAGAATATATGGTGGCTTGAATGTCCATACAAGAATGAGGACTGGGAAGAACCCATGTTTCCAAGTGATCATTCCTGGGCACTTCAGGAACAAACAATGGAAAATGTGCTAAACTAGTTTATTTCTGCTATTGCGCGTGTTGATTTTCCATAATATTTTCCCCAATTTGAGTACATTTTTGGGGAAGAATTTCAGGAACAGTTGGACCCATAAAATTTGTCTTTGACATCTTTTATTTTTGAGATAGATGAGTCTACCATATCTTATACCATGCCCTATGAGATTAGTCCAGGGAAATTCCTACATATAAATTCTGGACTAGATGTAGACCAACAAAAACAATTAGTAAATGTACTTAAAGAAAAATCAAGGGAATTCACCTGGGAATACACTAATATAAAGGGTATACGCCCTGATACATGCATTCATCACATATATACCTAGGCAGAAGTAACACCTGTTAGGAAACCCCAAAGGAGGATGAACCCGACACTCAAGGATATAGTAAAAGAGGAGATACAAAAGTTATTGAATGTCAACTTTATTTATCCTATCTCTGACAATAAATGGGTATGCCCTCTTGTAGTGGTTCCAAAGAAAGTAACTGGGAAATGGAGAATTTGCGTCGATTTTTGAGAACTTAATAAGGCCACTCTAGAAGATTATTTTCCCCTTCCTTTCATTGACCAAGTCTTGGATACCTTGCCAGGGAATAAATACTTCTCCTTCCTAGATGGATACAGTGGATACAACCAAATTCTCATAGCACCTGAGGATCATGACAAGACTACTTTCACTTGTCCTTGGGGCACCTATGCCTATAGGGTATTACCATTTTGTTTGTGTAGTGCTCCTGACACATTTGAACGAGCGGTACTAGGGATATTTGCTGATATTATTCATGATTGTGTAGAAGTATAAATGGACGAATTTAAAGTATATGGTAATACTTACCAGGAAGCCCTAGATAATCTAGAGAAATTCCTTATTATGTGGAAAGAAATGAACCTATCCTTAAGTCATGAAAAATATAAGATGTTGTTGACTGAAGGAGTAGTCTTAGGAAATCACACTTCATCTGAAGGTATTAAAGTGGATCTTGCTAATATTGAGGTAATTGTCAAAATTCCACCCCCAAGACTCAAAAATAGGTAAGAATATTTCTTGGACACGCCAGATACTACCGATGATTTGATGAAAATTTCACAAAGATTGTTGCACACATGTTTGGATTGTTAATAAAATATGTTTATTTTCTTTGCACTAACCAGTGTCAAACCACCTTTGAAACTCTAAAATCCAAGTTATTTGTGGCACCAGTTCTTAGGGTGCCCAATTGGGCCCTTCCATTTCACATATCCACTGATGCCTCCAATACTGCAATAGGAGGAGTATTAGGGCAGAAAGAAGACCATCAGTCCTATGCCATTTATTTTGTGAGTAAGAACTTGTCCCATGCCGAGTTAAACTATATAGTTACCGAAAAGGAATTCTTGGCAGTGGTCCATGCCATCAATAAGTTTCTCCATTACATTATAGGATACAAAGTATTTGTACATACAAATCACTCTTCCATTATATTTCTCATGAATAAACCCATTACCAATGTTCGAGTTACTAGGTGGTTCTTGTTATGGAAAGAGTTCAATATCACCATCCTTGACCGACCTGGAAAGGAGAATTTAGTAGCTGATTTTCTTTCACGCATAAAATATGAGGGTGATGATATTTCTGTTGATGATAGTTTCCCAGATGAGCATCTTTTTTCCCTCTCTGTAAATACCCCATGGTTTGCAGACATGGAAAATTATTTGGCTACTAGGAAGTTACCAACTCATTTGTCACCTCATGAAAAGCATAGAATTATCACGCAAAGTGTTAACTACTCTTGGGTTGGACATGAAATTTTTCGTACTAGTCCAGACTTGATTATTCGTAGATGTGTCCGAGAAGATGAGATACCAAAAATACTATGAAGTTGTCATGATGAACTCTGTGGTGGCCATTTTTCTGACAAACGTACAACATATAATGTGTTACATTCAAGTTACTATTGGCCTAGCATTTTTAAGGATGCTACCAAATATGTGAGGAGTTGCAATAACTATCAAAGGATATAAAGACCCACATTAGTTGATGAAATTCCCTTGCGTGCCCAAGTTATGATAGAACCTTTTGAGAAACGGGTCCTTGATTTTGTGGGACCAATTTCACCCATGTCTCGTAAGAAGAATTATATTTTGGTTTGTATAGATTATGTCACCAAGTGGGTAGAAGAAAAAGACCTATGAAATTGTTACAGACCAAGGAACCCAATTCACTTCCAAGTTGATGAACGAATTAATAAAGAAATATGGGATCAAGCACTGTAAGTATTCTCCATATCACCAGCAAGCTAATGGTCAGGTAGAGTCCACAAACAAATTTTTGGAAGCTATCTTAACCAATACTATTCAATTACACCATAGGGATTGGGATGATAGGATTCCATAGGATTTTTGGAAATATCGTACCACCTAGAGAAACACCACTGGGCATACCCCTTATGAGCTAGTGTATGGAAAACAAGTACTTCTACAAATAGAATTCCAAGTAAAGACTTTCCATATTGTCGCACAATTGGGATTAAACCTAGATGAGGCATAGAAACAACAATCCCTACAATTAAACAAGTTGGATGAGATTAGGCAAGATGCTATCCAACGAACAATGTTAGTTCAAAAACAAAAGAGTAAGTGGCATGAAAAATTCAATAAGAAGAAATAATTCCAACCTGGTGATTGTGCTTTGTTGTTTGAGTCCTGATTTAAAAATGTTAAAGGAAAACTTACCACTCGGTGGTTGGGTCCTTATGAGGTAGTCACCGTGTATGATAACGGGGTTGTTAAGATCAAAACAATTGATGATGGAAAAGTCTCTTTCGTAGTGAATGGACACTGACTCAAACTTTACCACAAACCTATTTCCAAAGACAATTTTCTACAGGTCATGTCAATTGACAAGGCATTGTCCTTAGTAGATGGGGAAGTTTCTTCTCCCTCCCCTTGTTCATGAAACTTTTTCTGAATTTTGATTGTACATATGTAAATAATTTGAAGTGTGTTCTTGTTGATAAACAATTCTAGAGATTTCTGCATGTATTTATTTCACCACAAATGAACAATTTCAAGGAGAGAAAAAGAAAAGTATTTTCCTTCGACAAATATTGCTATATTTGAACCTTGTTGTCTGCTAAGCATCAATTGAATAATGACTTGCTGTAATTAGCCATATTTTTGCAAAGATTTCTATCTTCCTTTTTTTTCTCAAGGCATCTTTAATGGCAGTTTCTCTTAACCTCCACCACTAGAGGATATAAGGAAGTGACACCTTAACTATCAAACCTAGAGGTTACTCGTACAATTTACCCAAGAACCCTGAGTAGGTGAGTAAAGTATCTTTATCAAAGAGTATAAATAAGGTATGATTAACAGTTATCCATGGAAACATCACTATAACTTAAAAAAGAAGAAGAAAGTGAGTTGAGCCTAAAGATACCTTTCTGTTCTTTTCCAATGGTACCATCCACTACACACTAAAAATGCTTGATTATACCATATATTTAGATAGGCTACGTCCACTTAAGTACCCCTTACATTAGGGAAATCTATAAGGAATACATAAAGAAGAGTCATCCTCTAACATAAATACCATCCCAATCTTTTTTTTTTTTTTAGAGCTGTCTCCCCATCTTCTTGCAAAAACAAATCTTAAAAGATGGTGGACCAGTCTTTGTTGTAAAAGGGTGTAAGAGGCTAACCCGCTGGGATACTGAACAAGTCTGATGGGAACATGTACTGGCTTGTGGTATGACTAGGTAAACATGTTGGAGTACTGAACATGATTGTTGGCAGCGAGGCATTCTACATAGCGAGAGTGATAATCTGACAAACAATAAATAAAATTCCTAAATCTTAAACTTGTCTTGATGTACGAAATTACTTGTAGACAAAGATGAAAATAAGTATGCATGGTTAAGAAAAGGTCAATGAACTCCATAAATTTGCCATTGGGAACTAACTTTAAGACTATCCTAAGACTCTCTCACCTACCTCTTCTTAACTATATGTAGGATGTTCTGTCCTATAGGTGGGGCCATAGTTTAACCATCTCGTTAAACTAATGTGTGAAATTTATCTCTACACTTGGTAAGCTGTAAATCTTAGGATATTGGGAGAATTGACTAGTTCCCTATATTTTTTATTGTGAGGTGTCAAAATACTTAGGAGTGGGGTAGGGGTTTCTTGAGATGACAAATGATAAACACTGCCTATCTATATTATAATCCATGAGAAGATGAAGTAGAATCTTTGTAAAAATTCTGTTATGTTGTTTTCATGATATTCTGGGATATTATATCAACAATTATTTTTATTGAAATGCTAAATTCTATACCGCTGACATCACCGTGTGTTGTAATCCTACTGTAAGACCTCTTAACTGGTTCTTTGTGTCAATTACATACTATTAAATATTCACTACAGATTTGTGTTACACACCTATGGATAGAGGAACAAATTTTTTTATAGTATACAAGAATGATGACAAGGCAATTAACAATGGATCATTCTATTCACACTTATCCTGTCCATACTCCTGTTTACCATGAATGCCAGAAATTTCCCAAGATGAGTGTTATGGGTAAACGCCCATTATAATGGGGATAATTTATATTTGCACAGGAGTACCATATGAAGTGCCATATGGAGTGCCATATGGAGTGCCATTTGGAAGACCAGATGGGGTGCCATCTAGATGACCGAATGAAGCCCCATATGCAGGATTGGATGAGGTATGCATATACTGTAAATGACCATGATTGCAGGCAAAAAAGGATCGTTCAAATTGATACACCTTTTCACTGCTAAGTTGAGATTAATTGAATGGTATGTCATTAAAATTCACAATGATAATTATATAAAAAATTTTTAATGCATTTTTATGATCAAATGTCCAAGTCGAAGACTTGGAAATTGATCTAATTCACACATGATTGCAATTGCTTCCAAAGTACACAATTCACAATTTAAATGCTATGAAATCATAGCCACACATGTAAATCATGTGTGATGAATTCGCTCACGAATTCAACCATTTTCCACCTTAACTGCATTAAAAATCGGGTGTTTTGCCCCAATTGACATTCCACTCATCCCTTCTTGTTGTGTCGCGCTCACCCTCTACCCAATTCCATTCCTCTGCTCATCCTCCACTCTATAACCATGCCTAAACGCTATGAACCTTCCTCCTATGTCGAGCTTCTGGCCATTCCCGAATTCGTAGAGTGTAGGGAGATTCTCCTTCGCGCAGGGTGGGGACCATTCTTGGCCTGTCTGTAGGGACACGCTGATGGTGTCTCACTACAATTATCTCTCGGGTTCGATGGGAGGCTGGCATGTGTAGGGTCTCTTTCCTTCTTGGTATTTGAGGAGTCGATTTCCTCAACCATGAAATTTCCACGGGTTGGAGATCGATGGTTCAAACACCATCAATTTCCACGACCAAGCTACAACAGAGTATTCAAGCTTGAGTTTCAAAATGTTTATGGAGATAAAGGGTACTCCAAAGAATGAATCAAGAATGAATTGATTAATCCCCTAATATTCATTACTAGGCTTATCACTTTTCAAGGTACATACTTTGTCTTCAAAGCTTTCCATTTTTTCCTGTTAGCTCATTTCCAATTTAATAAGCCCCTAAATTTTCCTTTATACTTCTTGAAAATTATTGAGAAAATTTCTTCCCAAGTGCGTAAAAACATGGCCAATCCTCATAATAGTCTATTCCACCACAACCTCATCGAATTGCTTGTGATAACTGAGTTGAAAAAACAGGGCAAGACATGGGATGAATTCCTCTATCAATTCTCAAACCCCCATCTCATAGTCAATACCGGAAAGAGATCAATTTATTTAGGGATTTTTACTCCATCTAAGAATTATTCTCCAAAGACTCCAAACCATCCAACTCAAACTATCTCTCTGTCTGAACAAAAGGCCAAGAAAATTGTTGATTCCCCTGCAACCTCATCGGGCAAGAAAATGAAAAATCCCGCTGATAATTCTCCATTTCCCTCAACACCTATTGATCCTCAACCTAAGAAGTTACAAGATGCATTTCAACAAGATTTTCCTTTAGTCCCTACGAATAGAAGAGGAACCAATCGGTTCAAAGGGGAATATTTTCGAAGAAGCACCCGAAGTACAAGTGGAAAGCCTAATGTAAAACCTCCAAGCACTTTAGATCCTATCCAAGTGTCTTCTGATCATGAAATCCCCCATAAAAGACTCAGAGAAGTTTCTGTTGAAGAGTTTGAGCCCGATAAAGAAGTAAAATATGAACCTATTCCCTCTCACAAGTACTCTATTAGTCCTGCCTCACAGATGCTTACATAATCTCCCAAAGTTTATATACCTTCTACATCCATCAAGGGTTCCAAGCCCTCTTCTTTTGAAACATCTGATCATACCCCAATTATTGAGAAATTACAACAAGAAAATTCTCAGTTGCTTCAACAGTTGGAAGAGAGAACGACTATGGATAGGCATGTACATCATGATAATGCAGTATTGCAAGAAAAAGGGAATTCTCTCGAATGATTGGTTGATCAAATGACCACCACTAATCACATCCTACACACACAATTGAAACATCGTAAAAGGCACAAGACAAAATCTCCAAGACAAGAGGGAGAAGCTTCTAAATCCAATCCACCCCTCCTTCACGAGTCTAGTTATGTCGGGTGATTCATTTTTGTTTGCAGAGGGACCTACAAATCCTTAGGCGTGGGGGTAATGTTGGGTTCATTTTTTGACTTTTTTATTGCAATGATCAAATCCTTTTTGCATCGATATTACATATGCTATGCTTCATATTAGCCATTTTGAAGGATTTTCAAAGGTTTATATATCAATTCATCATGGATTCGCATCAAGTATGTATAATTGGTGTTCTTGTAATGATTTTGAGATAAATTCAGTTCAGTTTGATGTTTATAAATATCTAATGCATGGTTTGTGTGCAACAGGGAAAAATCGTGGTCCGATCCTCCATCTGATACCTCATCCGACACTTCGTTCAGCACTTGATCCAGCACGCGATCCAACACTCCATTCGACACATGATACAACACTCGGAGCACACTAGAGCTGGCGGTTGGTACATTGGCGGCTTGTGGTGGAAACATTAGAGATCTAGGTTTTGTGCCCCCTCTTGGCCTCCAACTACAGAGCTCGACACACCTTAGATTGGGTGGTTGTAGTGATCACTGAGTGGCTCACAAAATTTCTAGAAGATGCTACTGTTAGAAACTCATTTAATGAGTTTGTTTTTTTTAGGAGGTCGATCCTTCCATTGGTCGACCTCTCAAGATGTAAATTATCTATAAATACCACTATCAGTGGCATGACCAAAGACATAATTTTTGAGAAGAATTTTATTCTGTAGTACATACATTCTCTGCAACTTTGTTCCAGACTTCGTTTTTATGATTAATGACAGAATTGCCTACGTTTTCTTGTTGGAGTGTAGCCATGACCTGTTGGGAGGCCCACCAGTGGTCTGGGTGACTATGTATATCAATAGATATCATGTGTTTATCTTATTTCTTAGTTAGAATTCATAATTGTTTCCTTACTGCATGTATTTCTCAGTTTCAATTGCTGTGTGTATGTCAACTATAATTCATTAATCTAATTTGTTTTTCCTTAATTGCAGATTGCTTATAGGAGTTGGTTAATTATCATATTGTGTATTTTCTCTCTTAGATATGAATCATCCTGCAGGATACTAATTTAGATAGCTGTATTGAAGTCTCAATTAGTCACTTTGGTTTTGATAACTAAAACATAGTATTAACTTAGACAAAGTATTAATGTAAACATAGTATTAGCTTAAAATTGTTTAAGCTTTGATGGATTAATTGTTTGCAAGCTTTGATGGATTAATTGTTTCAAGTTTTGATAGCTGTAATTGAGATATATTTAATTACCATTTCAATTAGTCTTCGTAGATCTATTTTGTTTATTAATTTCTCCTTAGTATGATAGGATAGAAATAGGTTTTGGATTATGTTTTCTAAAAGGATTCTAGTTAATTTTGAAATATGATTTTTAGTGACAGGATTTGTTCAGTTATGGATTTGAATTGCAATTTTTAGTTGATATTGACCAAGAATTAGAAGTTTGTATAGAGTGAATTCAAATTAGGATTTTTAATCATGAGGTCATGGGTTTATATATTTTCTTGAAGTAGTATAAGAGTGTTTTTAATCGTTGATGATTGATGCATGATGTTTAGAGATCACATGGATTTTCGAGATACTTAGTGTTGCTTATATGATGGAAAAACTTTCTTTAGATTTCCTTATTCACACTTTCCATTTCTCTGTACAAGTCAACATTGAACTAATTCCTCTTGAACTGTCACTAATAGTCGGATTCCATCATGATGTTATTCGACACCAAAGACATAATCATCATCTTTGAATACTCCCTTTCCTGTTACTACAAGTGAGAAATAGTTTTGATCAATTAGAATTTGAATACAGTCATAAAGATTTTACTCTTGATTAAGTAGATTAAAGTTTATTCTTCGCAAAATAGAAATAGTTATGAGTTATTTTTAAGAATAAAGTTCACTTGTCAAAATAGTCTTGATAGGTTAGTTGTCTACTTGCTTATTTCCTCAAAGATAGATAGATCAAATATATCAGAAGTAATTTACTTGTTGTGGCCTGCTTAAAATATCGAATAGTTTAACTAGTTTAAAATAATTTGTTATTTGCTCTTTTAGAAATAATCCATCAATCCATTGTTTGAAGTTGCTTAGGTAAATAGTTAATAATCCTAGAATTGCTTAGAGCTCATTAATAGAATTTGCTAAATTGATGAAAATTGAAAAGAATCATCTCTTTAGAAAGTAGATTGATAGAGTGTTGATCCTTAGGTAGACCATCTCCTTAGTTGGATAATAATTCCATTAGATTTTCTGCCTTGGCTGATAGAGTGCCACAAATCTAAGTTTACTTACCTTGGGTTGACAATTTAATTGAGGGAATTAGTGCATATAGAATACCCATCAACAAGATATCAACCGTGCGTAGTGTTTGGACTTGGTTTAATCCTAGAATGGCACACTTCACGATCTGATCCCTAATGCTCCTCGTTCGTCGAATGATTCATCAATACCTGCTCCAGAATCTAGTTCCGTTCCAAACACCACAACTACCCCTGCTCCTTCTCAAACCTTTGAGGTGAATGCGGTCCAATCCACTTCATCTCAACAACCAGGAGGTAAGAAGAAAAAAAAGGGAAAATCCAATAAACATTCTAACGAGCAGGATAATCCTAAGTATGTTGATACTCAACCGACAAGGAAACCTAAATCTCCTTGTATGATTTGTGAGGAAGACCACTACATGAAAGACTTCCCTCATCATGAGGTTGTCACTAAATATATGAAGGGTACCTCCCAACCGGTTCAATAACAACATTTGGTTGCACAAAACCCTATTCCTCCAGAAGGAGGCGACCCAGGTCATTCCAACCATGGGGATGATTCCACAAGTTCCTATGAGGTTTACATGTTTAAGACGATTAATGTTACATCTCGTGAAAATGCCTATGAAACTCCTCCAGGTGATAAGAATAAAGGGAAGGTTGTATACCAACCTTCTAACTCCATGCCTCCTCCATCTTCCAATCCTCTTCATATTGAGAAGCCGATTTCTGACACAACATTGCGACCGCCCAAGAGCGCAATTTGAAAAGTGATTTTTGATCCTAATTTTTGCGCTTCCCAAAACTAAAACATAGTTGAATATTTGGTGCAAGCACCTTGTGCTATGCCAACCATTGAAGATATACAAAACTTTCCAAGTCAACGTAAAACCCTGTTTTCAACCATTGGAGCCATGGATCCTGAGGAGTCAAACTTGATTTTGTTTAATCTGGATTATTTTCAAGAGAGAGTCTCCCACCACTTAGCATTCCAAATTCAAGTTTTGGTTAGTGGAAAGAACATCCATCGTATTGTTTTGGATGAGGGATCCTTGACTTGTGTCATGTCTTTTCCTTGTTGGAGAGCCCTTGGTTATCCTATGTTGACCCCATCCCCTACTACCCTAAAAGTGTTTGATGGACATGGTTTCCAACCTCACAGACTCTTGCAATATTTTGATGCGACTTTGAAGAGTAAGACTATTTTGATTGACATCAAAGTAGTCGATGCACCTATGGATTATAATTTGTTACTTGGTCATAGCTGGTTCTATGCAATGACTACCATTACATATTCAGTATTTCGTATCTTACGATTTCCCCATCAATGAAAGATTATTATTGTTGACCATCATTGTAACGTTCCCCCGACCAACCTCAGGCTGGGGTACGCCACTCCAGAGCAACCACTCATGCTCTGACACCAGCCGGTAACATTCCTAGCCTTTAGGCTGGGCCATGCTACTCTAGGGAACACTTTCGTTCCCATACTGCAAAACATACAGTATCATACCCGGTAGTCAACTGATCAATTCCACATAAATTTACTCTTTAAACTGCATGCAACTAAGACATATACATACAACAAGATCGAGAAATATTTACATATAAACATAAACAAATGATTACTTTATGTAACATATGAATTTTATACTGAAATAACAATAACTACAGATATGCAACATTTACAAGGAATTACCCATACACATACAGACAATTATAATCACATATATTATAAACCGTAACATAGGCATGTAAATAACAAGAAACATATCATTTTTATCATACAACTGGTACTTATCTTGGAAATATTGTCACCAACTCCATACAGACCATCCACGAACCTCCCAGCCATAGATTACACTGTTCATCACTCTCAATAGTGAGTCACCCCCGAGCTGGGACTGAACTCCACCCAGGGTAAATGGTTCCTATCCAGGATAAGGCTAATGGAAAACAGGAAAGACTCCATCTCAGGTGCTCACTCAAATAACAACCTCCAACCTCTCATTTCCCACATGCCTATCCCACCCAAGGAAGTGTGCTCCTTCTCTACTCAACAGTCCCTCAATTGCCCCACTTCCCTTCCAGGGCTTTAGCAACAGGCCAGATTGGAAGTTTCAGAGTGCTGTACCTGTAGTCTAGCACCTTCAGGAATCAATCCCCAAAAATTCTCTTACTCAGAGAATTGCTCATGGGCTTGAAAACCCGCTTCTTCAATCCCACTCCAAGTTAACCAGGTACACCAACCAAAAGGGCTAGGGAAATAGGCCCCATAATGGTGAAATGGCTGTCTCAAGGATAACGTAATGCATGTGTGAAATGGTCATGGGATCATTGACTGGATAACTGAGTGTGGAGGAGAATCACTATGAACTCTTCGTGGAAGTCATTGCGCGAATAATGGTCATCAGGATGCTGGTAAGGTATCCGTGAGAAGTCCCCAAATGAGCTAAGTCCTCCCACGATATGAATGCATGTCCCCAACTTGACACTTGTCATATCAGAAGTTACTTTGGTCCACTTGTCCCCAACTTTAGAACTTAGGATAAAATAATTATCCATACTTTATGTTTTAAGAAATATTAATATAATATTCCCTTGACTTTTGGCCCTCCTTTTCCCTAACTGGTGAAGTTCAGTCCCCCATCTCTTTTATCGTGGTCAGTTTGCGTGCAACGATGTATTTTATATTAATCATGAGTCATGTACAAAGTAGTCACATTGGCCTTTGACATCTAGGCATTTCCAGAATAATACCAAAACATAAGAATCCCAACTTATAATAACCACCTCACTAGCCTATAACACATATCATATACACGAGGCTCATTGTCCTCCATATTGCATGCAGTATCATGGAATGTGCATATTACATCATTTTACTACACAGTTCATGCGCACACTATGCCACATGATGTGCATTACCAAATGAGGTCAAAACAACTCACCAACTTAAGTATATTTGTATTACCTTTACAATTGAGTTCAGTCGAGGGATATTACAATCCCCTCCCCTTATTTATGCACCATCCTTAGTGCATCATACACCCATATATAACAGAGTTTTCAAAAATCTTCAAAAAGATGTGGGTATTCTGCCCGCATTGCATCTTCATGTTCCCAAGTAGCATCCTTAGGATTGTACTAGGTCCATTGAAACTTTACAAGCCCTATGGCTCAGTTACGAAGCTGTTTGAATTTTTGATCCAGAATGCGCACCGGATGCACTTGAAAAGCGCCTTCTTGTTCCACCTGAGTCACATTCCAATCAATAACATGATTATCATCAGGTATATATTTCTTTAGCAATGATACATGGAAGACATTATGAACAAACATAGATGCAGGCAATGCAATCATATAAGAAACTGAACCAATTCTCTCTAGGATTTCAAAACGCCCACAAAATCTACCTTCCAACTTGGCGCAGCTTCCCAACTTCAAGGAACTCCTCTTAGCTTTCACTTTCAGTAAAACATGATCACCCACTTTGAATTCTCTATGTTTTCTGTTCTTATCAGCGTAACTTTTCTGTCTGTCTTGGGCAGCTTTAAAATTCTTCTTAATTTTTCTCATCTGGTCCTCCATATCCCTGAGAAACTCTAGCCCAACTACTATCCTATCAACTGGGTTATCCCAACATACTGGAGTATTGCACTTTCTACTGTAAAGTGCTTCAAATGGGCTCATCTTCAATGATGCCTGATACCCATTGTTGTACGTGAATTCTACCAAGTGTAGGTAGTCTTCCCATTTCGATGGTTTGTCCATCACGTACATTCTCAGTATATATTCTATCACCCTGTTCACCCTTTCTGTCTATCCATCAGACTCAGGATGATAAGCTGTACTAAAGTTTAGATTTGTTCCAAATCCTTTGAACAACCCTTTCCATAAATTCAAGGTGAATTTCGGGTCTCTATCAGATACAATTATTTTAGGAATCCTGTGCAATCGTGCCACTTCCTTCATGAAAATATCAACAACCTCTACTGCCTTGTGCATGGTTTTCAGTGGAATAAAATGGGCATCTTTCGTAAGCTTGTCCATCACCACCATGATCGAATCATGCAACTTTCCTGTTCTAGGCAATCCTGTAGTAAAATCCATTGTCACCACTTCCCACTTCAATTTAGGAATGGTTAAAGGTTGCAGCAACCCTGCTGGGTGCCTATTCTCATCTTTCACTTTTTGGCATTCCATACATCTAGCGATGTACTTGGCAATATCTTTCTTCATGCCTGGCCAAAAGTAATGGCTCTTGATCGCTGCCACGATTTTTTGACATCCAGGGCGTCTTGCATAAGGAACATTATGCATTTCATGCAAAATCATACATTTCAGGTCCTGGACATTTGGAACAAAAATCCTATTTTGGCGCAACAGTATTCCATCTATTCCCAACTTATAATTATCCACCTTCTGAAGCATCTTACCCTGCTGTAGCATTGCTACCAATTCTTTGTATTGCAGATTGGCATTTACAGCCTCCAAAATGTTTCTTTTAATATCAGTTTGGTACATGCTAATGGTTGTAGCATGTAATTCACATACCTTCCTGCTGAGTGCATCAACCACTTTATTCTCTTTCCCCTTGATATTCTTTATATCAAATTTATATTCGCTTAGGAATTCTAACCATCTGCTTTGTCTAGCATTTAGATTTGGCTAATCAAATAAATATTTCAGACCATTGTGGTCTGTTCTTAGTTCAAACCTCTTTCCCTTGAGGTAGTGTCTCCATTTTCTCAAGGCATGCACTATAGCTGCCAACTCCAAATCATGAGTGGCATAGTTTCTTTCATGATCCTTCAACTTCCTTGATTCGTAACGTATGACAAACCCATTTTGACTGAGGACTCCACCAAGTACTTCATTACATGCATCGATGCATATGATGAATCCTTCTTCTGGGTTTGCGATCCTTAATATTGGAGCACTTGTCAATAATTGTTTCAAGTGTTGGAAACTTTCTCACAATCCAGTGTCCACTAAAACTTCACTCCCTTTATTTGCAAAGAAGTGATTGGGTGTGCAATCTTTGAGAATCCTTCAATAAATATTCTATAGTAACCTGCAAGACCCATGAATGATCTCACCTTTGTCACATTCTTCAATGTTGACCATTCTCTAATGGCCTCATCTTCTCAGGATCCACTACTATCCCATCCTTTGAAATGATATGCCCTAAATAATGAATCTGTTTCTGATAAAATGATCACTTGCTCAATTTTGCATATAACTAACACTCCCTTAATACTTGCAACACCATCCTCAAATGATGTTTATTCTCTTCCTCTGACTTGGAATATATAAGAATGTCATCCAAAAAGACAATGTCAAACTTGTCCAAATACTCTCAGAAAACACCATTCATTAAGCACATGAAAACAGCTGGTGCATTTGACAACCCAAATGGTACCATTGTGAACTCATAATGACCATACCTTGTCCTGAAAGTGGTATTTCTAATATATTCTTCTTTAATTCTTACCTGATGGTATCTTGATCTGAGATCTATCTTTGAAAATATCTTTTCATCCTTTAATTGATCAAAGAGGTCATCAATCCTTGGTAGAGGATACTTGTTCTTAACAGTCACTTTATTCAACTGTCTGAAGTCAATGCACAACCTTAGTGTTCCATATTTCTTTCTCACAAACAAGATTGGGGCACCCTAAGGTGACATGCTTGGGTGTATATACCCCTTCTTCAAAAGTTTTTCAAGTTGCATTTGTAACCCCTTTGATTCTTGTGTACTCATTCTGTAAGAAGTCTTTGATACTAGCGCTACTTGAGGCATCAAATTTATAGAGAAATCAATATCTGTCCTTGGGGGTAGTCCGAGTACCTCCTTGAACACATCCTCAAAATATTCCATAACTGCATAATATTCCAAATTTGGCACCTTATCTTTAGGTGTCTCTTCCAAATGAGCCGCAAATATTTGACATCCTTTTTTGTAACATTTCTTCAGCTGCAATGCTGAAATTTCTCTAATGGTTACTGCCCTGGGGATTCCCTGTACCTTCCTTGGTTTCCCTTCCTCATCCAGGAAATAAATGATTTTTTATGATAGTCTAAGAGAGTGTGATGTTGGTCCACCCAATCCATCCTAATTAGAGAGTCATAAGAACCTAAAGGCAAGATGTTTAAATCTTCTTTGGTGTTCAGTCCATTCATGTCTATGAGGCAAGACTTAACCATCTCATTAACCTTTCTTCTGGCTCCTGTAGCCAGTTGTACCAACCAGGATTTCCCATGCTTGATTCTTGGAAATTGAAAACTTTCCACCATATTAGGGTCTATATAACTATGAATAGCTCCTAAATCAATTAAAATAACGAGGGTTTGGTTGTTGATCATACCTTCCACTTCAATCATGTGGGACTGATACTCTGCTTGCTTGTTGTCCAGGTCTGCATAAATCCTTGTCACATATATTCCCATGTCCTCCACTATTTCAACTCGCCATACATCATGAACAACCCTACCTTTTTCACCCCTGTGAGTAAAATCTGTGAACCTATGGTCCCCTTTATAGCCCCAACATTGCATAGGTGGCTGTCTTGGCTCTTGACTTCCTGTGTCAATTGTTCTGGGTTCTTTAGGCATTTTCTATCCTTGTGGATTATTTCTAAAGAATGGTGGCTTAACTCCCTGCTTCCTTTGATCCACCTTGAATTTCTTATTGTCTTCCCAAGCCCTTTGAAAAGTTGGCCTTACTTTCTGTTGATCATATAGGCATTTAACTCTCCTTATGGTCTATTCTAATGTCTTGGGATCAACATACTGTATGTTATCACTGATGAACGATGGAAATCCAATTAAATACCTTTGAATTTTGACTGTCTCATCCTTGATGAAAGAGACATACTTCAACAGTTCTATAAACCTTCTCTCATATTCATCTATGGTCATACTTCCAAGCTTGAGTTCAAATAACTCTTTCATTTTCTTGTCATAGTATCTCTTAGTCAAGTACTTCTCAAAATATTTCTTGAATTCCCTCCAAGTAACACTTTTCTCTACAATGTGTTGTACCTGCACAAGTTGATCCCACCACATGGAGGCCTTTCCTTTGAGTTGATAGATAGCGATTCTACCTTTTGCATGAGAAGAATAATTATGCAATTGAAAATACTTCCTCATGCATAACAACCATGTTTCTGCATATTCATCCTTCTTGTGCTCACCATCAAATGCAGGGGGTTTGATTTTGTTCATTTCTCTTTGTAGCTCATCCACCCCAGATCTCTTATAGCTTCTGACAGGTGATAGACTTGAGATGTTGCCTTCTATCTTAGGGGAATTCCTTTGGGAATGATGGTGATGTATACGAGCACTTTTTACTTTTCTTTTCTCCTCTGAAGGTTTGTGACTCCCAGATTCACTTGAGCCACTCTCCTTAACCAATTTATTTTCTATTATGTTCAAACCCACCAATAGCTTCATGTTGAATTCATCCTGCTACTCTTTGGCTTTCATAATCCTTTCATTATCAGCTTTATGGATTTGGACATCCTTCTGCAAATTCTTAATGGTCTCATCCATATTCATCTCTTCATTCCTTTATTCTCAATGACCGTTGGAGTTCGTTCCTTCCATGCCCAAATGGAAATCCACCCCTCTGCTCTCGTCTTGTTGACTATAATTCCCCTGTGCGTCTTCCATTCCTATGGACTCTGCACTGATCTGACTTGATCGAGTTGTTGTTAATTCTGCAAAACGTGTAGCCATCGAAACTAATCAGGCTAACAATTCAACAATTCATGAGAATATGCACCATTTTGATTCAACATACACATTAGCATTATAACTCCCAGTTTACTGGTGTTATCACCATGACAATTCTAGATAAGACCCAAGTCTCGAAAACACAGACATGAAGTGCCTTCCGAGATACACTTGTGCAAGAAGGTGGTTTTTCGAAACCACTTTTGCCAAGAAACGATATCATGTGTCTCAACATGTCAAATCCACCACTCATGGAGCAGGCGATGGCTTATTCAGATCACCCTTCTTCACTTGTTTGGTACTTCACAACCATGTGACGTCAACTGAACGACGCCATGTAATGAACTCAAAAGCTAATCATTCGAAATGGATTGGCCGAGCATGGAAAACCAATGCTCTTATACATAATCTGTCTGCGCTTCATAAATGGAATTCTATAATTACCACTCTCCAAGTATGAATATATCTGCGTATCCATAACCTAGGTAATCCCCAACTGCTCAAATTTCTGCTCTCTATAAAAACACCTTTCAGTATCAACAACCTGAGATACATGGACAAGGCTAAATCGAGTGAGACTGGTTATTCGAGCAACATGCTAGGATTTCTTGTGAATAAGGAGGAAAGGGTCCTTGTGCACATTATAGAAACTAAGTTCCACATATATCTGGCTAAGGAATCGCAGTTGTAAGCCATGATGAATTCCACTATAAAGGATTTAGTCATCAATAGGCCAGCCGCTAAGAAGAAAAGGAGTAAGCGACAGAATAAGGAGGAATCTACAGCTGAAGCGACCGAAAGTGTTGGAGAGAATCAACCGGTCTGGTTAGATTCTTCCTTAATGGTGAAGATCGTTAAGATGAAGTAAGTCTTCAACTAAGATAAGCATGTCTCAATGAATTTTTAACAACCGGTAGTGGAGGTAAAGAGTACCATAGATGATAGGCCTGTTCTTCAAACGACCCTTTTTACAACAGGATAATTGCTGTCATCAACCTTTTCTAATTTTGTGATTAATACGACTATATAAATACAGAAATGGATTTTAGACTGTTTTATTACAATTCCTATCTGGTGATGTTATGAATCTTGTTTTCTTTTATAATAATTTTTTCTTGTAGTCTTATATTTTTTTATTTTCATCTGTCTAAATCGGAGGAAATTAAAACTCGAAATTATTTTTAATTAATGCTTCAACGTGGTTATGTGTTTCTTTTTCTTTTATTATTATGCAATTTAAACTCAGACTCATCGCCTTCCAAGTGACTTCACATGCATTAAACTTGACCTGTTCATTTATGTTTAACGTGCATAGCAATATTACAAGGTAAAACCCTTTTCCACGCACCTAAATCTACTGTGCATTTCTTCTTCGTCGCACTGACAAATCATGCGCATTACTCTTGCGTTGTGTGCCAATATCCACTGCGCATAGTTTCAGTACCACACACCAATATTCCACATGCATTTCCTCCTATGCATGCACCATGTCAATTTTAACATATTCCATAGCACCCAAATATCTACACACACTATTGAATACACCGTCGCGAAACAACTTATACTCATACTTATGCACGTACTAACAAAACTCCTCTGCATTAAGAAATACTTGCGCACCCCATGTGCACATTACTATGTGTGTGGTCACCATGCTAGGATAAATTCAACATGTGCATATACACATAATAATCTTCTGCGCGGCGCCACAATTTACTGTGCATACTGGCACGCCAACGTTTTCCCGCGTGCGCCAACACACCAACCTTTTCCATCAACATTCCGTGACTCCAATTCTGGTCACTTCAAAGTTACTCTTCTATGAATATTCGCTTCAACTGAACCCCTCTAGCCCATCCAAGCTCAGTGTTGAACTGAAGCTCTGATACCATTCTGTAACGTTCCCCTGACCATCCTCAGGCCGGGGTACGCCACGCCAGAGAAACCACTCATGCTCTGACACCAACTGGTAACATTCCCAGCCTTCAGGCTGGGCCATGCTACTGTAGAGAACGCTTTCGTTCCCATACTACAGAACATACAGTAGCATACCTAGTAGTCAACTGAGCAATTCCACATAAATTTACTCTTTAAACTGCATGCAACTAAGACATATACATACAACACGCTCGTGGAAGCTTTACATATAAAAATAAACAAACAATTACTTTTTGTAACATATGAATTTTATACTGAAATAACAATAACTACATATATGTAGCATTTACAAAGAATTACCCATAAACATACAAGCAATTATAATCACATATATTATAAACTGTAACATAGGCATGTAAATAACAAGCAACATATCATTTTTATGATACAACTGGTACTTATCTTGGAAATATTGTCACCAACTGTGTACAGACCGTCCATGAACCTCCTATCCATAGAATACACTGTTCATCACTCTCAACAATGAGTCACCCCCAAGCTGGGACTGAACTCTACCCAAGGTAAAGGGTTCCTATCTAGGATAAGGCTCATGGACAACAGAAAAGACTCCATCTCAGGTGCTCACTCAACTAACAACCTACAACCTCTCATTCCCCACATGCTTGTCCCACCCAAGGAAGTGTGCCCCTTATCTGTTCAATAGTCCCTTGGCTACCCCACTTCCCTTCTAAGGCTTCAGCGACAGGTCAGACCAAAAGTCTCAGAGTGTTGTAGTTGCAGTATAGCACCTTCAGGAACCAATCCCCTGCAATTCTCTCGCTCAGAGAATTGCTCATGGGCCTGACAACCCACTTCTTCAATCCCACTCCAAGATAACCAGGTACACCAACCAAAAGGGCTAGGGAAACAGGCTCCGGAATGCTGAAATGGCTGTCTCAAGGATAACAGAATGCATGAGTGAAATGGTCATGGGATCATTGAATATATAACTGAGTGTGGAGGAGAATCACTATGAACTCTTTGTGGAAGTCATTATGCGAATAATGGTTGTCGGGCTGCTGGTAAGGTATCCGTGAGAAGTCCCCAAATGAGCTAAATCCTCCCACGATATGAATGCATGTGCCCAACTTGACACTTGTCATATCGGAAGTTACTTTGGTCCACTTGTCCCCAACTTTAGAACTTAGGATAAAATAATTATCCATACTTTATGTTTTAGGAAATATTAATATAATATTCCCTTGACTTTTGGCCCTCCCTTTCCCTAACTGGTGAAGTTCAGTCCCCCATCTCTTTTATTGTGGTCATTCTGAGTGCAGTGATGTATTTCATATTAATCATTAGTCATGTACAAATTAGGCACATTTGCCTTTGACATCTAAGCATTACGACCTAATACCAAAGCATAAGCATCCCAACTTATAATAACCAGCTCACCAGCCTATAACACATATCATATACACGAGGCTCGTTGTCCTCCATACTACGCGCACCTTAGTTACTGTGCGCAGTATCCTGGAATGCGCATACTACATCATTTTACTACGCAGTTCATGTGCACACTATGCCACATGATGTGCATTACCAAATGAGGTCAAAACAACTCACCTGCTTAAGTATATTTGTATTACCTTTACAATTGGGTTCGCTCGAGGGATTTTACAAACATGAGTATAGAATTCTAGATCTCAACAATGTCACAAAAAATAATGTCTCTTTTATAGGACAAAATAATTTTGAGAGTGTAGGTGTAGGTCTTCTCAATGATTCCTCTCATGGGGTTTTTTCCTTTGCCTGCTCCTCCCATCGCATATGTTTCCACCTTAAACATGATTTCGACTCAGGTACGAAAATCCTTTGATTCATCTCATCCTTTGGTAGTACTTGGTCTCTATGATCATAGTTCATTGTCTCTGTCAAGCTCGTTAAAAAATGAAATAGACCCACCTCCATTACAATCGATTCTCACTCTAGATTGAGTACTTGAAACTTATTTTCCTCTGCCTAGTGAAAATGTTTCCATTAGTAACCATAAACCTAAATGAGGAAATAAGAAGAGCCTCCTGAGGAAATGACGCTTGGGGGGTATGTCTCTAGCTGCTGGACATCATGCTGGAGAAAAACTGCCAACTTTTGCCAACGATGTTGGGGGAAAACTACCTTTGGAGAGACATGCTGCCAGGAGTGATCATCGTTCGAAGGTCATTCCCATCGTAACATAATAGTTTTTTTATAGAATGAGCTCAGTCTTTGTTCTTTATTGTGCTCACAAATACATGAGAATATGTTACTGAGCTTAGTATTTGTTCTTTCTCGTGCTCGTAAAAACATGAGAATGTGACTGAGTATACTTTTATCACTTTTTTGGAATTGTAAAGGTTATATGAAAAAGGAACACCCTAAAGTTTTCTTTAATCTCTTTTCATACTCTCAAAACATGAAAATATTGTTGAGTGATCTTGCTTCCTTTCACACTCATTAAAAGGTTTGAAAGGGCGTCTTTCAAGTGATATTTTATCTCTTTTTCTGCCTCGTGAGACTAATTACGAAAAAAGAACACTCTAATCAAGAATGATTAAAAGAGTTCTTTGTTGTATCGTTTTATACTTTTTCTTACCTCAGAGACTAAAATCTTGAAAAAGGACAACCCTAGAGTCACCTTTAATCTTTTCAGACTCTCTAAACATTAAAAACTACCGAGTTTTCCTTCTTTAGACTCGATAAAATACACATTGAAGGATCCATATGGGAACAAACCCTTTCTTCTTCCAGTTCGTTAAATAAAGGAAGAGGAAATTACCGAAGGTGAGTTATATCGATCATGTGTTACCCTCCTCGAGCTCATTAAATGAAAAAGAGGTACTCATCTATCTGGGTGGGGRRAAATTGAAGGAAGTGGGTCAAGTTTTTGGGAATCMTTTATGGCARCTATTGTCKCCCTTGAACACGRAACCTRTTTTCATCTCRTCTTAYAGTTGGGTAATACRCTTGTTTTTGAGTCAWACCAATTCCATGTGTCGCCATAMTTTTTCRTCCAGTTGAAGAGTGCTCTTATTTATGYCACATTACATTCTTGGTATTCGTCGAGTCAATGCTTCCAAGTCAGTTGTYGTGCCTCATCATGTTCAAGGGAAGTTTCACTTCAAACCATCCATCTRCAGTATTTCTAGTTTCCATTTACCATGTCAGTCCAATTCGATTCACCATCTTACAYCAMTTTCCTGTGTCAGTTCTGTGTCGAGGATGGGGRATACATCAAGGCCCTCCTYCGRTGAGTATTTTMTTTTCGACTTCAACACATCATCTGGGAATTAGAATTAGAAACCAATTAGTACCTTGGGACCTACATTCMTCAATGGCATGCCTCCTCRCTTTTGACAATAGGTTTACATCATTGACCTATGATYAGATKATTCCACGAATGTTCGACCTCAACTCATTTATTCACATTCGCTGGAATGTACTAGGGTACCTTGGGAKTCATTGACATCATTGTTGATTTCCCTCACACYTGYTAATGGTTTAGCTCAATGATCGATAATCAAGTGGTTTCTACCATGTTCTAYATCAAATCWTCTATTCACATRGATAAAKTYGTACCACATCGRGATTGGGACGAAGACCCTRGGTTGAGCATTCACTCCRTTATTTTCTTTTYCCAGGATACGAATGAGATCATTTGAGGATGATGATATATATACTGTCACATGGRTACACATTGTATTGGTWTGTGGCTATKTTTTATGATCTCATAGTGTTATCACTGAAATTTCGTCTGCACATGGCGACAAGAACTCCACATCATCAAAAAAAAAATGAAGTCATTCATGGCACTGAATTAAGTTCACAGCATTCCAGAAAGGTCAAAAAATATACAAAGTAACCAAAAATTGAAGGGCGCTTTACATCAGTAGGGTGCGCGTGCATATGCGCGGGACAAAAACGTGTTGCGCGCCCGTGCGTGCGCCCGACGCGCGACTGTCCACGTAAAAAGCCGCGCATCTGCTAATACGGTGCATTAATTGCTTAAGTCGGCCTCCCGACCACCTGTGGACCGGCCCCCAAGACGATTTGACCCTCAGATCAGGGTCGACTCTGCAAATTCGGCGAATTTATGGCTTAAGTGAACCCTAAACAGGTCCGTGTTTACACCGGAAGCTGGTTACGTGACCGACTGGAAATTGCTATAAATAACTGTGAAGGCTCATTGTTTCAGCAGAGAATTCCCAACAAAGTTACGCTGTCCAGATTTAGAGCTCAGTCTTTTGACAAGCCATCCATGAGCGGCCTAACTCAGAGTTCTTTCACTGATTCATTTAAGCTCTACTCATTTTGTAAGGAAAGCACAATCTTGAGAGCCCTGAAGGACCTTCCGCTGGAGGGAGAGGGAACCTTTATCTCTGCCCTCAGCGTGTGCTCTGGTTTTGCTAATAAGATCAAGCCCGGAACCATTGACGACTCCCTTGTCTCATGTTTGATGTTTTTGTTTGTTTTCGAACTGTTATTTGCTTTCAGTTGTTAATTAGATTGTATTCTGTTCTGTTTTTTGTTTCCTGTTAACCCCATGCTGCCATAGATGTTCTGCCTTGGTGAACCCAACAAGGCATGCAGAGCGGTCTCCATTTTGCTCACCTGCTGACAGATTGACTGCGAACACATAGCTCCACTGTGTATTTTTYGTGGCTATGATCARTTCATGTCATGGAGGTATGGATCCACATTGTATCTTTGGTGGCCATATCCTTAGTCAATATTTTTCATGGATCCACAGTGTATTGGTCGATGACTGTGCTTTGAKTCATCTTKTATTCCTAGCATAAGTATGCCTACCTYRGAAATGGAACATATATTAATACTTTTTGATGGTTGTTTGTAGCTTCTTCCARGTTCTCCAACTYYRTGCCCTTGCATTGAAGAATTGTAAAGTGTTTCGACCATCAATTTCTCTTCTGACCTCACACTTTAGGGGGAAATMTRYTACACATCAAWTTTCCACACTTAAGTACATCACCCTAAGYRTTGCAAGWTTCATAMAAGTGTCACATAAACTTGACACCATGAAATAACATTTGTCACAATCCCTAGTCAATGTGGAGGAGAAATATATCATATGAAGGTCAAAATACTATGTGCACATGAATTATTTATTAATATTCATAAAAAGGAAATTAATTTAGTGTGRTAATCCACCTCACATTCAGTTTCCTAATATCAAGGAGAGGTTGATAATMTCATGGATGGTTGAGATAGTTTCTCAAACCAAATTCCTAATTTGGTGRATCTTGAGAGATATTTYCTCCTTAAAATCCTTGAGAGATATTTTCTCCCTAAAATCCTCAAGAGATATTTTCTCCAAACAATTCTTGGAGATCCAWWTTTAGTGRATCTAGTGAGTGATATTATCCATGTTGGTTAAGCCTCCAAATCCTATATAATTAGGKCTTTCCATGGAGAAGAGGAGAAAGGAGGAAGTTTTTAGATATCAAACTTACGATATTGGTAGCATCRTGCAAGGGYTGGATGAGGGGAGMTTGGAGAAGTGATTCATCATCATCCATGTCTRTAAGTATTCTCTTTRGGTTCTCATTTTAATATAATTGGCCTATTTCCTTCAAGCTTGTGTATTCTTGCATGTGCTTGTCTACTGTTTCGTCAATMTTTGTAGATGRAYATGTTTGATCTAATMTTGTAGAGTAGGAGTTYTTTGTTTCTCTTTATTGTCTATTGCATTGTAGGCATCAAGTTGCACTGAGGATTTTGKAGATCAAGCTYRGATTGRAAGCAACGAGGACAAAATTCAAAACTAGGTGCATCACACCTTTTCTCCCTCTCTCTCTTTYTGATTAGTTAAACTAAATTCAAAGGGATGTTAGTGTCCACTTGTGTTTTTCTGTCTTGGTATAGGGGTAAGTAATCCAAGGGAAAGTTCAYCTTTCCACRRGGGAATATTTCYGTAACARTTGAGAAAGMAYTGCAACTCATCTATGATTCATAAAGAGAAGGTTATATCTCCCTAGGTTCGAAAGAGGTCTTGGTGAACCTAGAAAGAAATAAAAKAYAATTGCTAGAAGAATAAGAGGAGGTTTGGAGACAAAAAAGTAGAGCCATTTGGCTAAAAAGTGGTGATGAAAATACCRAWTTTTTCTAGGCCTTTGRAAATGGAAGGAAGACCAAGAATACTATATGGAGACTCAAAGACTCCCTGGGTAATGAGGTGTCTACCTTCAAGGATTTGGCTCAGTTAGGGAAGATTCATTTACAWWWTTTTTTTAAATCTCCTGGGGGTACAAGCATAGTAGAGATAATCCACCTTKCTSTTTCTTTCCATCGGTTTGTTAATGATTAAAAAAMTAGAGAACTTATGGAGGAGGTMTCAGAGGATGAAGTCAAAGAAGTGCTCCATAGATTCTAGAAAAACAAAATCCTAGAACTAGATGGTTGGAATATCAAATTTTATTTGAGCTTATATGATCTAATTCRTAAAKACTTGCTGACTGTGGTSGAATAATCCCAACGAGAGGGTCATATGCATGCTCCAMRAAATTCAACATTCATTGATTTAATTCCAAAGATTGACACCCCTCAATGTATGGATGAATTCAAACCTATATCTCTTTGCAACTGTAAYGTCCCCCCGACCAACCCTAGGCWGRGGTACRCCACTCCMRAGAAAMYACTCATGCTCTAACACCAGTCGRTAACATTCCCATCCTTYAGGCYRGGCCATGCTACTCTAGGGAACRCTTTCATTCCCATACTACGGAACATACAATAGCATAYCYAGTAKTCAAMTGAGYAATGCCACATAAATTTACTCTTTAAACTGCATGCAACTAAGACATATACATACAACAGGCTCACRAAATATTTACATATAAACATAAACAAACAATTACTTTCTATAACATATGAATTTTATAYTGAAATAACAATAACTACATATATGMARCATTTACAGAGAATTACCCATAAACATACAGGCTATTATAATCACATATATTATAAACCATAAYAWAGGCATGYAAATAACAAGMAACATATCATTTTTATCATACAAWTGGTACTTATCTTGGAAATATTGTCACCAACTGCRTACAGACTATCCAYRAACCTCMCAACCATAGACTACACTATTCATCACTCTCAACAGTGAGTCACCCYCRAGCTGGGACTRAAATCCACCCAGRGTAAAGGGTTCCTATCCAGGCTAAGGCTCATGGACAACAAGAAAGRCTCCATCTCAGGTGATCACTCAACTAACAACYTAYAACSTCTCATTCCCCACATGYCTGTCCCACCCAAGGAAGTGTGCCCCTTCTSTTCTCAAYAGTACCTYGRCTGCCCCACTTCCCTTCYAGGGCTTCAACAAYAGGCCRAAMCAGAATTCTYAGAGCATTGTAGCTATAGTCTAGCACCTTCAGGAATCAATCCCCAACAATTCTYTCGCTCAGAGAATTGCTCACGRGCCTGACGACYCGCTTCTTCAATCCCWCTCYAAGMTAACCAGGTACACCAACCAAAAGGGCTAGGGAAACAKGCTCCAKAATGGTGAAATGGATGTCTCAAGGATAATGGAATGCATGAGTGAAATGGTCATGGGATCATTGACTGGATAACTGAGTGTGGAGGAGAATCACTGTGAAMTCTTYGTGGAAGTCATTATGYGAATAATGGTYGTCGRGCTGCTGGTAAGGTATCCATGATAAGTCCCCAAATGAGATAAKTCCTCCCACRATATGAATGAATGCCCCCAACTTGACACTTGTCATATCGGAAGTACTTTGGTCCACTTGTCCCCAARTTTAGAACTTAGGATAAAATAATTATCCATACTTTATGTTTTAGGAAATATTAATATAATATTCCCTTGACTTTTGGCCCTCCCTTTCCCTAACTGGTGAAGTTAAGTCCCCCATCTCTTTTATCGTGGTCGGTTTGTGCGCAATGATGTATTTTATATTAATCATGACTCATGTACAAAGTAGGCACATTGGCCTTTGACATATAGGCGTTCCAGCCTAATACCAAAAGATAAGCATCCCAACTTATAATAACCGGCTCACCAGCCTATAACACATATCATATACACGAGGATCATTTTCCTCCATACTGCGCACACCTTAGTTACTGCGCGTGGTATCCTAGAATGTGCATATTACATCATTTTACTGCGTAATTCATGCATGCACTATGCCACATGACGTGCATTACCAAATGAGGTCAAAACAACTCACCAACTTAAGTATATTTTTATTACCTTTACAATTGGGTTCGGTCGAGGGATATTACAATCCCCTCCCCTTATTTATGCATTGTCCTCAGTGCATCATACACCCATATATAACAGGGTTTTCAAAAATCTTCAAAAATATGCAGGTATTCTGCCCGCATTGCATCTTCATGTTCCCAAGTAGCATCCTCAAGACCGTACTAGGTCCATTGAACCTTTACAATCCCTATGGCTCGGTTCCAAATCTGTTTGACTTTCCGGTCTAGAATGCACACCAGATGCACTTGAAAAGCGCCTTCTTGTTCCACCTGAATCACATTCCAATCAATAACATGATTAGCATTAGGTATATATTTCTTTAGCAACGATACATGGAAGACATTAAGAACATACATAAATGCAGACAATGCAATCATATAAGAAACTAAACTAATCCTCTCTAGGATTTCAAAAGGCCCACAAAATCTAGCTGCCAACTTGGCGCAGCTTCCTAACTTCAGGGAACTCCTATTAGATTTCACTTTCAGGAAAACATGATCACCCACTTTGAATTCTTTGTGGTTTCTATTCTTATCGGCATAACTTTTCTCTCTGTCTTGGACAACTTTTAAATTCTGCTTAATTTTTTGTTATCTAGTCCTCCATATCCCTGAGCAACTCTGGCCCAAATACTATCCTATCAGCTGGGTTATCCCAACTTACTGGAGTATTTCACTTTCTGCTGTAAAGTGCTTCAAATGGGCTCATCTTCAATGATTCCTGATAGCCATTGTTGTACACGAATTCTACCAAGTGTAGGTAGTCTTCCCATTTCGATGGTTTGTCCATCATGTACATTCTTAGTATATCTTCTATCACCCTGTTCACCCTTTCTGTCTGTCCATCAGAATCAGGATGATAAGCTGTACTAAAGTTCAAATTCGTTCTGAATCCTTTGAACAACCCTTTCCAGAAATTCGAGCTGAATTTTGGGTCTCTGTCGGATACAATTGTTTTATGAATCCCATGCAATCATGCCACTTCCTTCATGAAAATATCAACAACCTCTGCTGCCTTGTGCGTGGTTTGGAATAAAATGGGCAGCTTTCGTAAGCTTGTCCACCACTACCATGATCAAATCATGCAACTTGCCTGTTCTAGTCAACCCCATAATAAAATCCATTGTCACCATTTCCCACTTCCACTCAGGAATGGTTAAAGGTTGCAGCAACCCCGCTGGGTGCCTATTCTCAACTTTTACTTTCTGGAATTCCATAGATCTAGAGATGTACTCAACAATCTCTTTCTTCATACCTGTCCAACAATAATGGTTCTTGATCGCTTCCATGGGTTTCTGATATCCAGGGTGTCCTGCATAAGGAACATTATTCATTTCATGCAAAATCATACGTTTCAGGTCCTGAACATTTGGAACAAAAATCCTGTCCTTGCGCAACAATATTCCATCTAACCCCAACTTATAATTATCCACCTTCTGAAGCATCTTACCCTGCTGTAGCATTGCTACCAATTCTTTGTATTGCATATATGCATTTGCAGGCTCCATAATTTTTCTTTTAACATCAGTTTGGTACATGCTAATGGCTGTAGCATGTAACCCATGCACCTTCCTGCTGAGTGCATCAACCACTTTATTCTTTTTCCCCTTAATATGCTTTATATCAAAGTCATATTCGATTAGAAATTCTAACCATCTACTTTGTCTAGCATTTAGATTTGGCTGATTAAATAAATATTTCAAACCATTGTGGTCTATTCTTAGCACAAACCTCTTTCCCATGAGGTAGTGTCTCCATTTCCTCAAGGCATGCACTATGGCTGCCAACTCCAAATCGTGAGTGGCATAGTTTCTTTCATGATCCTTCAACTTCCTTGATTCATAACATATGAAAAACCCATTTTGACTGAGGACTCCACCAATTCCTAAATTACATGCATCGATGCATATGATGAAGCCTTCTTCCAGGTCTGCGATCCTTAATATTGGAGAACTTGTCAATAATTGTTTCAAGTGTTGGAAACTTTTCTCACAATCCAGTGTCCACTGAAACTTCACTCCCTTTATTTGCAAAGAAGTGATTGGGTGTGCAATATTTGAGAATCCTTTAATAAATATTTTGTAGTAGCCTGCAAGACCCATGAATGATCTCATGTCTATCACATTCTTCGGTGATGACCATTCTCTAATGGCCTCTATCTTCTCAGGATCCACTGCTATCCCATCCTTTGAAATGATATGAACTAAATAATGAATCTGTTTCTGATAAAATGAGCACTTGCTCAATTTGGCATATAACTGGCGCTCCCTTAATACTTGCAACACCATCCTCAAATGATGTTCATGCTCTTCCTCTGACTTGAAATATATAAGAACGTCATCCAAAAATACAATGACAAACTTGTCTAAATACTCTTGGAAAACACCATTCATTAAGCAAATGAAAAAAACTGGTGCATTTGACAACCCAAATTGTACCACTGTGAACTCATAATGACCATACCTTGTCCTGAAGGAAGTCTTGCTAATATCTTCTTCTTTAATTATTACCTGATGCTATCTTGATCTGAGATCTATCTTTGAAAATATCTTTGCATCCTTCAATTGATCAAAGGGGTCATCAATCCTTGGGAGAGGATACGTGTTCTTAACAGTCACTTTATTCAACTGTCTGAAGTCAATGCACAACCTTAGTGTTCCATCTTTATTTCTAACAAACAGGACTGGTGCACCCCAAGGTGACACGCTTGGTCATATATACCCCTTCTTCATAAGTTCTTCTAGCTGCATTTGCAGCTCCTTCAATCCCGGTGTACTCATTCTGTAAGGAGTATTTGATATTGGCGCTGCTCTAGGCATCAAATTTATAGAGAAATCAATGTCTCTCCTTGGGGGTAGTCCGGGTACCTCCTTGAACACATATTCAAAATATTCTAGGACTACATAATCCTCCAAATTTGGCACCTTATCTTTAGGTGTCTCTGCCAAATGAGCTGCAATTATTTGACATCCTTTTCTGTAACACTTCTTTAGCTGCAATGATGAAATTTCTCTAATGGTTACTGCCCTGGGGATTCCATGTACCTTCCTTGGTTTCCCTTCCTCATCTAGGCAAGTAAATTCTCTATTGTGATAGTCTAAGAGAGTGTGATGTTGGTCCAACCAATCCATCCCAATTAGACAGTCATAAGAACCTAAAGGAAAAATGTTTAAATCTTCTTTGGTGTTCAACCCTTTCATGTCTATGAGGCATGACTTAACTATCTCATTAACCTTTCTTCTGGATCCTGTAGCCAGTTGTACCAACTAGGATTTCCCATGCTTTCTTATTGGCAATTGCAAACTTTCCACCATCTTAGGGTCTATATAACTATGACTAGCTCTTGAATCAATTAAAACAACAAGGGTTTGGTTGTTGATCATACCTTCCACTTCAATCATGTGGGACTGATACTCTGCGTGCTTGTTGTCCAGGGCTGCACAAATCCTTGGCACATATCTTCCCATGTCCTCCACTGTTTCATCTCACTGTACATTGTGAACACCCCTACCTTTTTCACCCCTGTGAGGACAATCTCTGAACCTATGGTCCCCTTTACAACCCCAACATTGCATAGGTGGCTATCTTGGCCCTTGACTCCTTGTGTCAATCGTTCTGGGTTCTTTATGCGTTTGCTATCCTTGTGGATTATTTCTGAAGAAACGTGGCTTAACACCCTTCTTCCTTTGATCCACCTTCAATTTATTATTGTCTTCCCAAGGCTTTTGGAAAGTTGGACTTACTTTTTGCTGATCATATAGGCATTTATCTCTCCTTATGGTCTCTTCGAATGTCTTGGGATCATCATATTGTATTTTTTCACTGATGAACAATGGAAATCCACTTAAATACCTTTGAATTTTGACTGTCTCATCCTTGATGAAAGAGACATACTTCCACAGTTCCAAAAACCTTCTCTCATATTCATCTATGGTCATACTTCCAAGCTTGAGTTCAAATAACTCTTTCATTTTCTTGTCATATTATCTCTTAGTCAAGTACTGCTTCTCGAAATATTTCTTGAATTCCCTCCAAGTAACACTTTTCTCTACAATGTGTTGTACCTGTACAAGTTGATCCCACCACATGGAGTCATTTCCTTTGAGTTGATAGATAGAGATTATACCTTCTGCATGAGAAGAATAATTATGCAATTGAAAATACTTCCTCATGCCTAGCAACCATGTTTCTACATCTTCATCCTTCTTGTGCTCACCATCAAATGTAGGAGGTTTTATTTTGTTCATTTCTCCTCGCAACTCATCCGCCCCAGATCTCTTATACCTTCTGACAGGGGATAGACTTGAGGTGTTTCCTTCTCTCTTATGGGAATGCCTTTGGGAATGATGATGATGTCTATTAGAACTTTTTACTTTTCTTTTCTCCTCTGAAGGTTTGTGACTCCCAGATTCACTTGAGCCACTCTCCTTAACCAATTTTATTTCTATTCTGTTCAAACCCTCCAAGAGATTCATGTTGAAGTCATCCTGCTTCTCTTTGGATTTCATAAGCCTTTCATTATCATCTTTATGGATTTGGACATCCTTCTGGAAATTATTAATGGTCTTAACCATATTCATATCTTCATTCCTTTATTTTCCATGTCCATTGGAGTTCGTTCCTTCCATGCCCAAATGGAAATCCACCCCTATCCTCTCCTTTTGATGACTATAATTCCCCTGTGCGTCCTCCATTCCTATGGAATCTGCATTGATCTGACCTGGTCGAGTTGTTAATTCTGCAAAACATGCATCCATCTAAACCCATCAGGCTAACAATTCAACAATTCATGAGAATATGCACCATTTCGATTCAACATACACATCAACATTATCACTCCCGGTTTCCTATTGTTATCACCATGAAAATTCTAGATAAGACCCAAGTCTCGAAAACACAGACGTGTAGTGCCTTCTAAGATACACTTGTGCAAGAAGGTGGTTTGCCGAAACCACTTTCGCCAAGACGCGGTATCACGTGTCTCAACATGTCAAATCCACCACTCATGGAGCGGGTGATGGATTAGTCAGATCACCCTGCTTCACTCATTCAATACTTCACAGCCATGTGACATCAACCGAATTCTGCCATGTAACGAACTCAAAAACTAATCATTCTAAATGGATTGGCCGAGCATGGAAACCCAACACTCTTGTAAGTAATCCGTCTGCGCTTCATAAATGGAATTCTATAATTACCACTCCCCCAAGTATGAATATATCTGCGTATCCATAACCGAGATAGTCCCTAACTTCTTGAATTTCTACTCTCTGTAAAAACACCTTTCGGTATCCACAACCTGAGATACATGGACAAGGCTAAATCAAGTGAGACTAGTTATTCGAGCAACATGCTAGGCTTTCCCGTGAATAGGGAGGAAAGGGTCCTTGCGCACATTCTAGAAACTAAGTTTCATATAGAGGAGGCTAGAGACTCGCGGTTGGAAGCCAGGCTTAATCCCACTATAAAGGATTTAGTCATCAATAGGCCAACCGTTAAGAAGAAAAGGAGTAAGCGACATAAGAAGGAGGAATCTACGGCTGAAGCAGCCGAAAGTGTTGCAGAGAATCAACCGATATGGTTAGATTCTTCCTTAAAGGTGGAGATCGCTAAGCTGAAGTAAGTATTCAACTAAGATAAGCATGTCTCAACAAATTTTGAACATACGATAGCGGAGGTAAAGAGTACTAGAGATGATAGGCCTGTTCTTCAAACGACCCTTTTTACAACAGGCTAACTGCTGTCATCACCCTTTTGTAATTAATACGACTATATAAATATAGAAATGGATTTTATACTGTTTTATTACAATTCCTATCTGATGATGTTATGAATCTTGTTTTCTTTTACAATAAGTTTTTTTTTGTAATCTTATATTTTTTTATTTTCATCTGCCTAAATTGGAGGAAATTAAAACTCGAAATTCTTTTTTTAATTAATGCTTCGATGCAGTTATGTGTTTCTTTTTTCTTTTATTATTATGCAATTTAAACTCAGACTCATCGCCTTCCAAGTGAATTCGTGCGCATTAAACTCGACCTGTTCATTTATATTTATCGTGCATAGCAATATTACAAGGTAAAATGCTTCTTTGCGCACCTAAATCTACTGTGCATTTCTTCTTCGTCGCATCGACAAATCACGCACACTACTCTTGCGTTGTGCGTCAATATCCACTGCGTACAACTTTGTACCATGCACCGATATTCCACATGCATTTCATCCTATGCATGCACCATGTCAAGTTTAACATATTCCGTAGCGCCCAAATATCTGTGCACACTACTGAATACACCATTGCGAAAACACTTATACTCATACTTATGCGTGTACTAACAAAAATCCTCTGCGTTAAGCAATATTTGCGCAACCCATGTGCACATTACTGTGTGTGTTCTCACCGCATGGTGCCACAATTTACCGTGCATACTGTCACGCCAATGTTTTCCCCCGTGGTGCCAAAATTTACCGTGCGTGCCAGCACACCAACCTTTTCCATGGACATTTAGTGACTCCAATTCTGGTCACTTCGAAGTTACTCTTCTGTAAATATTCACTTCAACTGAACCCCTCTGGCCCATCCAAGCTCAGTGTTGAACTAAAGCTCTGATACCATTCTGTAACGTTCCCCTGACCAACCTCAGGTTGAGGTACGCCACTCCAGAGAAACCACTCATGCTCTGACACTAGTCGGTAACATTACCAACCTTTAGGCTGGGTCATGCTACTCTAGGGAACACTTTCATTCCCATACTGCAGAACATACAATAGCATACCCAGTAGTCAACTGAGAAATGCCACATAAATTTACTCTTTAAACTGCATGCAACTAAGACATATACATACAACACGTTTGCAGAAGCTTTACATATAAACATAAACAAACAATTACTTTCTGTAACATACAAATTTTATACTGAAATAAAAGTAACTACAGATATGCAACATTTACAAAGAATTACCCATAAACATACATGAAATTATAATCAAATATATTATAAACCATAACATAGGCATGTAAATAACAAACAACATATCATTTTTATCATACAATTGGTACTTATCTTGGAAATATTGTCACCAACTGCGTACATACTATCCAAGAACCTCCCAGCCATAGAATACACTATTCATCACTCTCAACAGTGAGTCACCCCCAAGCTGGGACTAAACTCCACCTAGGGTAAAGGGTTCCTATCCAGGCTAAGGCTCATGGACAACAGGAAATACTCCGTCTCAGGTTCTCACTCAACTAACAACCTACAATCTCTCATTCCCCACATGCCTGTCCCACCTAAGGAAGTATGCCCCTTCTCTGCTCAACAGTCCCTCATCTTCCCCACTTCCCTTCCAAGGCTTCAACAACAGGCTGGACCGGAAGTCTCAGAGTATTGTAGCTGCAGTCTAGCACCTTCAGGAATCAATCCCCAACAATTCTCTCTCTCAGAGAATTGCTCACGGGTCTGACAACCCACTTCTTCAATCCTGCTGCAAGCTAACCAGGTACACCAACCAAAAGGGCTAGGGAAATAGGCTCTGGAATGGTGAAATGGCTGTCTCAAGGATACTAGAATGCATGAGTGAAATGATCATGGGATCATTGACTGGATAACTGAGTGTGGAGGAGAATCATTGTGAACTCTTCGTGGAAGTCATTATGTGAATAATGGTCACCGGGCTATTGGTAAGGTATCCGTTAGAAGTCCCCAAATGATCTAATTCCTCCAACGATATGAATGCATGTCCCCAACTTGACACTTGTCATATCAGAAGTTACTTTGGTCCACTTGTCCCCAACTTTAGAACTTAGGATAAAATAATTATCCATACTTTATGTTTTAGGAAATATTAATATAATATTCCCTTGACTTTTGGCACTCCCTTTCCCTAATTGGTGAAGTTCAGTCCCCCATATCTTTTATCGTGGTCGGTCTGTGCGTAGTGATGTATTTTATATTAATCATGAGTCATGTACAAAGTAGGCACATTGGCCTTTGACATCTAGGCATTCCGGCCTAATACCAAAACATAACCATCCCATCTTATAATAATTGGCTCACCAACCTATAACACATATCATATACACGAGGCTCTTTGTCCTCCATACTGCACACACCTTAGTTACTGCACGCGATATCATTGAATGTGCATATTACATCATTTTACTGCACAGTTAATGCGCGCATTATGCCACATGACATGCATTACCAAATGAGGTCAAAACAACTCACCAACTTAAGTATATTTGTATTACCTTTACAATTGGGTTCGGTTGAGGGATATTACAACAATTGTATCTACAAAATTGTGGCAAAGGTAATTGCAAGACGAATCAAATAGTTTCTCTCTGAGTCGATATCACAAGAGAAATTGGGCTTCCTGGAGGGACACCAAATCCATGAAGCCATTAGAGTAGCTAAGGAAGGAATTCATTTGATAAAAACTAAGAAGTTAAAGGGGGAAATTCTTAAAATTGATATTTCAAAATCCTGTGATCGAGTAAACGAGATCTACATCAGACTCCTATTAACTCATCTAGGTTTTGAAGTGGATTTTATCAGATGGGTTATGAGTTGTATCACCTCCACGCATTTTGTTTTTGTTATCAATGGGTCTGCTTCTCCTTACTTAAAATATGAAAGAGGACTTCATCAGGGCTACTGGTTCTCATCATTACTATTCCTTCTAGTGGAAGAAGGTCTAAGTAGAGCTTTAAAATCAACAAGCATGAACAAGGATTTTTGTGGAATTTCCTTAACCCCAACTCTTAGAATTACACACCTTTTGTTTGCTTGATATTCTGGACCTATTTCTTCATTCCACTGGTATGATGATAAATGAAAGGAAGTACACTTTATCCTTTCAAAATTTGGAGGAATAAGAGGTTGAAATATATAATACTTTCTTCCCTTTTGAAGTAAGGAAATTTGAAGATAGTTTGAAGTATTTGGGATTTCATTTAAATCCCAATAGTTATAAGAAGATGGATTGGGTGTGGATGATTGCAATGCTGGAGAAAAGATTAAACACATGGAGTGTTGGCCCTTGACCAGGTTTTGAGGAAACACTGGTCATGTTTGACCATTTTTTGGGACTTTGATAGGCTAGTTGAAGACGGAGCACCCAGGCGAAGCGAAGATTGCAGGATCATGCCCATTTTGTGGGCTTTTTGGGTCTTTTAGGGTTTATGTAACGAGTATGGGATGTCGACCCATGGGTTTTCCCATGTTTAGGACCATTTTTTAGTGTATAAATAAGTAGCTAGTGGATGTAAGAAGTAGATCTAGTAGTGACTAGTCATTGATCAGCTTAGTGCAAGACTAGTTGACTTTGTGCAAGGATGTATTGAGACTTGCAGAGCTAAGTGAAAGCATTTTGTAGTTCTTTTTGCATAGACTGTGTAAGGATTTATGATTTGACCTAACTCGGGGAAGGAGGATCTGGAGAGGTGTGCACAGATCTCCTATCCTTTGCGGAGTTTGATCTATGGCTTGGTGCATGTAAGAAGATTGGAAGAAGCTAATAAAAAAGAAGAAGAGTTGGTGGATGTAGCCCCACACTGGGGTGAACCACGCATATCCTATGTTATTGTGCTTTGTGCAATGTGTTCATGATGTTTCTGATTGTATTTGCTTAATATTGATGCATGATAGGTAGATCCATTGATTCTTAGTGCTTTATATATGAATGAATGTTAGATATGCTTTGATGCTATGTGTTAAATGGTTATATGTGCTTAAGCTTGATTACTACTATGTTGATCTATAATAAGGGTTTAAACTGTGATGCGGATAAGGGTTAAATACTACTGAATTTTAATTTCTAAGTGCTCTGTTAAGTGTGTGATCACAGATCTATGTCTCAACTAGGTTGTAGACACTTGAGTCCTGCAACCCCCCCTACCTCTATCTTGGGTGAGACTTCATCTGATTCGCAGGTGTTTCCGAAAGGGCAGATAGTTAGGGTTTTTTTGGTGTGCTGTTGAAGCATTGAACCCAAGGTCTTCCCTTTTGCCAAAAAATGGTTTTGTTGCTGGGACCTGAAACTGTGATTGCTGGGAACCGAAGAAAAGAAAAAGCTCCATGCGTAGATATGTTGTTGTAGTGCACAATAGTATACTTGACTTGTGAAGCTCAGTGCTAAGAAAGGAACTGGATCTGAAGGAAAGAGGTAAGATCTTAAAGCTTTGTGCTCTAGAAAAGGTAAGATAAGTGGAAAATTTTGCTTCG
>JZKD02S1700023.1:35512-58262 GCA_000966675.3 Picea glauca | reverse complement strand
TAGTTAGGGTTTTTTTGGTGTGCTGTTGAAGCATTGAACCCAAGGTCTTCCCTTGTGCCAAAAAATGGTTTTGTTGCTGGGACCTGAAACTGTGATTGCTGGGAACCGAAGAAAAGAAAAAGCTCCATGCGTAGATATGTTGTTGTAGTGCACAATATTATACTTGACTTGTGAAGCTCAGTGCTAAGAAAGGAACTGGATCTGAAGGAAAGAGGTAAGATCTTAAAGCTTTGTGCTCTAGAAAAGGTAAGATAAGTGGAAAATTTTGCTTCGAAAGTATGAATCTAGGTATGTTTGATAGATTTGGTCCTAGTCTGAAAACTAGGGCACAACTAGAAGAAAGAAGATTTGATCTGAATAAATTTGATAGAGATAGTGAAAGATATGTTGTTCCTATGCATAGAAAGAATTTTTGTACTAACAAGTGGATGCAGGAACCTAGAAAGAATTTTTTCAGGGTCATGTCCATCACTATGATCCCAGTGCGTAGTACATAAAAGGTTGGGGATCATTTAAAAGAAATAGAGGGTTGACATTGTTTTATAGCTGCAGAAGACCGAGAAATCTTGCTAAGGAGTGCCCTGGTGTAGGTCCTACTTGTATTTGCTGTAAATCCGTTGATCACGAGGTTTTAGATTTCCCTAGAATGATTGCTAAAGTTGAAAATATGAACATGAGATAAGAAAACCATGAATAAGGTAAATAAACTAGAACAAATCAAAATCAAAATCTATGGTATTACAGCTGAAAGAAACCATGAATGATCACAGAGACATCAGTTTACCAAAGATCTTAAAAGAAAAGAAGTGCATAGAAACAATAATAGGAGACTTCGACATAGACTATGTATTAGATTAGGAAACATAGGTGAATCTTATGCCAGAGAGTACTTGGGAAATTTTGGGAAAGCCAGCTATGATTCCTTCATTGGGAAGGATAAGATTGTTTAAAGGAAAGATGATAACCCTCTATGGAAGAGTTAATAATGTACCTATGATTGTTCATGGAACATCGACTGAAGAATAATTTGAATTCATTAAGTTTGTTGAGAAAAACGCCCCTTTTGCAATTTTGTTAGGGAAGACTTGGAATGAGAAAGATCCGATCCGAACAAAAGAAGAGGAGGTATCCATAGAGAAAAAAAAAAGAATTAAGGGATTTCATGGCTAGGAGAATAACACGCTTAATAGAAGAATAAGAGGACAAGTCGAAGCAATTGAGGACCAGAGACTTAGCTGTTGAAGTTGAAAGAACACAAGAAGTCTTAAAGAACCTATCCATGCAGGAGATAAGTACATATACCCTGGGAATAATAAGAAAAGAAGTATCATATTTAAACTATTTGAAAGATCCTCAATAGTGAGAAGTTACTATGATAAGAGAAAATGAGAACAAGAATGGAAAGATGAACCCAAAGACTTAGATCATAGGAAAGAAGGCAAGAAAGCTCAGTAAAAAGAAAGCAAAATTAGAACAATTACAGGGAGTTCCAGAAAAGACTTCGCAGAAGGCAGGCCAACAGAACTTGAACATCGCCGGAATAGCAGAAAATGCAGAATGGAACCTTGACTCGGCGAAGCTATATGACTGTTGGAGATGTCCTGACCATTAGAACGATGATCCAGAACAGATAGAAACACAGTTATTGCTGGAAAGACTACCATTGGACCGTTGGGACCGTGCCATAATGAATGGATTCGTATTGATTAAGGCATTTCGACCCGTTAAAGGAATCCGTTACAACATTGCTTATTTAATCCGTCGAATGCTGCACCGGGACCACTTTTGCAAACTGAGATATTTGAGCCCACAGATAATTGATCACATACCATGTTGTACTGTCTAGACCTCATCATCCATTCGACTACCTTGAGCGTCCCTTCACCTTCTCGAGCTATTCGATCATGAGCGTGCATGTCGAACGACCTTAGCGCAATAGAGAAATCAATGGAAGAAATATTGATCGACCTTATGGCTAAAAAGGTCATGTCTGCAGGAATACAAGCCTCATCGAAGGGAGGAGTGCAAGCAACCCCCTTGAATGAATGTCGATTTACTAGTCGAGTAGTGACCAAGAAAAGAAGCAAGCACTGCAATGATCTAGCGAACAAAAAGAAGATCTCGTCGGTCTTGCCCGACTACATCTCGCCCTTGGATGGTATGGTTAGTCGTGACAGTTTCCTGAGATATTTTGAGTACACACTCATCACTGTGTACCTCCTGAAGGGGATACACGCAATCAGACCACAACTAGGACTGATCCCAGATCTTATGATAAGTGACTTTAACCTGGGAGACAATAAGAATTATGCGATGATCTCACTGCATCGGTACCTGAAAAAGACGTCTGGGAAGAATCCTAAGATAGTCCCCCAGACATGGATTAAGGAAATCATGAGGTACACCATCTTAAACGTCATGAAGATCCCCCACTTCGGTAGACATCATGAGGTTAACGCATGTGTTAAACTCCTCCTATTGTGATACCATGGAGGTTATCTCTGGTTTGATAGACGTGTGACAGTGGATTCGTCACTGATCCACCTAATCATCAGATTGAGCATGAAAAGACCAAACCCTCACCAATTCTACCCAGGGAAGGTTGCAGATTGCTCCCTGGTGCAGCGTATAAAGGAAACCTAAGGCGATGTGGAGAAGGGGAATCGAGGCTAAAAGGTAGCCTCCATACAAGATGACACAATGCACCTAGATTGTCAGCTAATCGCTAGAAAGTTCATCAGGAAGAACTGACCAACGCAAGTTACAGGGTTCGTCATTGAATTCATAGGGAAGTGCATCGAAGGCATGAAGATGAACTGGGAGAGATACCTCATCAATGAGTTGGAGAAGGACTGCCAAGAAGCGCAGGACAAAGGCTACGAGTTTCACTTTAGTTGGCTGCTGATCTTAATAGCATTTGTCACTTGGGATATGTCGGAGGGAGCGACATTCCCTGAAGTTGAGCTATTAGAACCACTAGCCACGACATTCAACACCTTGTGGTATAAAAGAGACATGGAGAAGCAATGGAAATCAAATGTGGTATTCCACACTTACTACCTACAACTCACACGCGTCATTGAGTCATTCCATAAAATGACCCCAAATACCTTGCATACTTATAGGCCACTAGCGAAGTTCCACATAGACCTCCACTTCATCTACATCACTGCGCCCAGGGATGAAAGCAAGGAGGATATGTAGTCTTATTACAAATTGACTGATGAAGACATGGAGGAGATAACCAAGGAACGACCAACTGAATTCCTTGTACCAGTCGAACAGACAAAGATCTTCGACCCTGACATCATCAGAAGTCCTTTGGTCACCCAGATGGAGTGTGATGCACTGAGCTGCACTAAGAAAAATAAGAAAAAGGAAGAAGTGCAGGACATAAACAATGCATCAGAGGAAATTACGTCTGATTCACCTTGAGGAGGAGGAGGCGACGAAGTAAACAAAGAAGAGGAAGGGGAAGAAGACAAGAAAGAAAAGGGCTAAGTGAAACTGCTAAAGGATCCCCTAACAGAGGCTGAGACGTCAAAGAAACAAAAGGTTTCTCTGAGGAAACCCTCAACACAGAAGAAATCTCGAGCCTATAAGCCTCAGTCGCAGAATGTGCTCACAGTGGATGATGTTGACCTCATCATCGCAACTGTAGAAGATGCGTTAGAGGGTATCTTGCAACAACATGAAGCAAAGCAGGAAATGATGTATGAAATAATCGAGGTGGAGATGAAGGGGGTACAACAAGCTCTCTATTCGAGCCGCGGAGTGTCTACTGCGCCATTGTCATCAGAAGGTGTAGAATTGGGGGATGAGCCTACCCAATTGTGAAGGATAGAAGATGCGACAAAATCTTGCCTTCATTGAGTACAGGAAGAAAAAGAGCATGCCACAGAGGCCTTGAAGCAAGAAAAGGAGGAATCCCTTGAGAAAATTTGGGTTGCGCAACAAGAGAAAGATGAAATTAGAGTGAAGTTTGAGGAGGATAGAGAGAAAATACAGAAAGAGAAAGACCATATGCTCGCGGAGAAGATGGGGGTTAGATAGGCAGTGACTAGAGAACTTCTCTCTATGCCAGGATTAGCCCAGATAAAAGAAGAGATAGCCAAGAGTCAAGTGGGAAAGCTCGCTAAATCCATTTAGCAGCTTCAAGAAAGAGTAGCCGAGCTATAACTCCAAGTAGTACCAAGCACTCCACAAGAAGTGAGAGACTAGAGTGAAGAAACTACTAGGAGTGCAGTAGAAATAATCAGGGTATTGGCTTCAGAATGCAAGCAACTAAGTAACATAACTGCGTAAACCTATGAGCGCCTTGCATAAGACCCGAAGCTGAGGAGATTGGAGGCACAAATCTAGGAGGAGAAGCGATAGGCATCAACTGTGTAAGCACAAATGAAGCATCTTATAGTTGTTGAAAGGATGAAGAGATCACATGAGAAACACACAGTTCAACAGCAGGTCACTGCCATCTAGAGCATAATGATGGAGGTGACATAGATACTCAAACTGGTGTAGGATGAAGCCTGCACCCTCTTTGAAGAGATCAAGGGACAAGGATCACAGTTGGAACAAGTGGTCACCACAGTGGAACAACTCCTGGAGGGGCCTGTCACCGAGAAATTCATTCAGGAGTTCTCCGAGTAGGAGGCTCTGTTGAAGCAACAAGTCGAGGCAACTCGAGCTAAGCTCGAGGCCTTCGAATCAAAATTTCCCAAATCAGAGTAACTCGAGACGAGTCACATGTGAGTGTTGGGGGACTGTTGGCCCTTGACCAGGTTTTGAGGAAACGCTAGTCATGTTTGACCATTTTTTGGGACTTTGACAGGCTGGTCGAAGACGAAACGCCCAAGTGAAGCGAAGATCGCAGGATTGCGCCCATTTTGTGGGATTTTTGGGGATTTTAGGGTTTATCTAACATGTATGGGATGTCGGCCCATGGGTTTTCCCATGTTTAGGCCCCTTTTGTAATGTATAAATAAGTGTCTAGACAATGTATGAATTATATCTAGTAGTGACTAGTCATTGATCGACTTAGTGCAAGACTAGTTGGCTTTGTGCAAGGATGTGTTGAGACTTGCAAAGCTAGTGCAAGAGTTTTGTAGTGCTTTGTGCATAGAATGTGTAAGGCTTTGTTATTTGACCTAACTCGGGGAAGGAGGATCTAGCGAGGTGCGCGCAGATCTCCTGTCCTTTGTGGAGTTGGATTTGTGGCTTGGTGCATGTAAGCAGATTGGAAGAAGCTAATAAAGAAGAAGAAGAGTTGGTGGACGTAGCCCCACACTGGGGTGAACCATGTATATCTCGTGTTATTGTGCTTTGTGCAATGTGTTCATGATGTTTCTATTTGTATTTTCTTAATATTGATGCATGATAGGTAGATCCATTGATGCTTAGTGCTTTATATATGAATGAATGCTAGATTTTCTTTTATTCTATGTGCTAAATGGTTAGATGTGCTTAAGCTTGATAACTACTACGATGATCTATAATAAGGGTTTAACCTACGATGTGAATAAGGGTTAAAGAATACTGAATGTTAATTGCTAAGTGATCTTTTAAGTGTGTGATCATAGATTTGTGTCCCAGCTAGGTTGTAGACACTTGAGTCCTGCAACCCCCCCTGCCTCTACCTCGGGTGAGACTTCATCTGCTTCGCAGGTGTTGCTGAAAGGGCCGGTAGTTAGGGTTTTGTTGGTGTGTTGTTGAAGCGTTGAACCCTGGGTCTACCCCTGTGACAACATGGAGTTTCAAAAGGATCTCTCACATAGGAAGACTGGTATTGGTTAAATCAATATTGGAAGCCATATTGGTTTATTGTATGTCATTAACATGGATATCGAAAGGGATTCTTGAAAATACCAGGAAGATCTACTCAAAGGTTTTGTTGGAAGGGACCCAAGAAAAAATTGTCCTTCCTTGGGTGAAATGGGCTACTCTGGTTGTTCCAAAAAAATTGGGAGGATCGAGACTAAAGAACATTTTTTTGTTTTGTAAGTCCTTGGCTACAAAGTTAGTTTGGATATTGATATCCATAAAAAAAATTATGGACTCAGGTGGTGACTCATAAACACATTCAACCATATTCAATCTAGGAATGGTTAAGGAGCCCTTCAAAGAAATATTCTTCAGATTCAATTATTTGGAAAGCCTTGGTGTCATCATTTGATGTAATTGGATATGGAATCATGTGGAGGATAGGAAATGGAAAATAAATTTGGTCGAGAAAGGATCCCTCGCCCAATAGTGGAGGAGCACATCTTCTTCCATAACCTTTGATCCAAAGTCTCTAAGAAAAGGGGTTGGTTTACCTTTCTCAGGTAGGAGATCCTATTTGAATCACTATATAGTCATAGGAATGATAGACTTACCTACATATGGGCTTGGAGGATATGGGAAAAATACACCAGGGCTTTGAAGTTGGCACATATACGCTTAATGGACAAGGAAGATGAGCTGGTATGGGATTTGGATCCTCTTAGAGTATATACTCCAAAAATGGGGTATATTCAACTGAATGTTGACCTGCACTTTAGGGATCCCAACCGGTGGTGGAAAGGGATGTGGAAGATAAACTCTCCACTCAAGTCCAAGATTTTTATGTGGTGTTTGTTAGTAAAAAAAGTTCCTACCTGGGAGTTTCTGAGAAAAAAGGAAAATAGCAGGTCCAGGATGGTGCCCACTGTGCAAAGCTAAAGAGGAAACCCAAGCTAACCTTTTCTTTCTCTGTTCCTTTATTAAGAAGGTCTGTCAAGAGGCATACAAAATGAAGGGGATTTTTTTCTCTTGGAAAGGGAAGAGGATCAAGGATGCCTAGAAGAATTGGACCTCCAACACCAATAACAATGATGTAAGAGCTCTCCCACTTATGGTCTGTTGGGATACTTAGCTTGCTAGAAATTCCTCAATTTTTCAAAATAAAGGAATCCCTCTTGAAGTTACTGCTTCTCAATGTATTAGTATCCTTTATCACCTTACACAACACAAAGAGAAGGAAACTCCAAGGGTAATTCGTGAATAAAGGAAGGACCAACAAAGACCGTGGGATTTTTTCGATGGTGCATCCCAAAATAGGAACCAAATATGTGGGGGGTTGTGTTCCATATGGCAGACCATGTTTGTTTCAAAACACATATGGGGTTGGGCCCTAAATCCAATAATTATTATGAATTGATGTCTCTCAAATTGCTTCTCCTCTTTGCAAAAGAAAAAAATGTTAGCTCTATTCAGATTTTTGGTGATTTACAAATAGTTGTGAATTGGGTTCAAAAAACATAGCACTGCCAAAACATCCTTTTTCTTCCTATTGAAAGTCCACACATGACTATCTCCATATGTGTTAGTAATGGAAGTTGACATGGCATCCAATACATATCATAATGGTCAATAATATAGATCAACTTGCGCGAGGCATAATTTCCACATATGAACTTAATTGAGGTGATATTTACATTGTTGGAAATATCTTTATGTGTAGAAAAACATCATGAGGATGGGAACTTTGTTCACAAAGTTTTGACCCCAAAAATGGCATTTAAGGCATCAAACAAGATTTGGAAGTTTTTGAACCCCAAATCATGAAAGTGGGACCTACCCCTAAAGTGGACCCTACAAACCAATAACTCTGATTTTCCACCCTAAAAGTGCCATAGTATATGACAAATTATATAAAGATCGATTTTAGATCATCCATGCACATTCCATGGACATATTTACCATGGTATTTCAAAATATATCTCCCATGGAAGATTTTTGAGCTAGGTAAGTATGATGTTATGTTTTAATTTTATTGGATTTGTAGTAATTTAGTTAAGGTTTTTTTTCCCATATTTAATTTTTTCTATGGTGTATATATTTCTCCAATATATATTTTTTAAACGTGTAGTTGTTATCTCCTTTTCTACAAATCCAAAATACTAATGTGCCTAGTTCCCCCTTCTACCACCACTGAGGTATCATTTAGTTGAATTCTTAACTCAAATCCATTAATCCTCAATGCATAACTATAAAAGAAAATTCTAATGGTTTGTGTGTAGATGAATACCCCATGGTAGACACATGGACCACTACCACAAATAAATACAAGTGCATGGGTGGTTACGACCAAGGAATAATGAAATCATTGGTAATGTATAACCTATTCATAATTGTTAATTGAAATGATTCATTGCAATTTGTTTTTTAAATTTTTTAATCATGCATGTTTGTATAACTCTATTGAATATACCTCTGTTCCTTCTCCATCGCCCATATTAGTAGACCACATTATCATATCTCCCAATGACGTGAATATGCAAGATTTCATAGGGTCGGTTGACATAACAATAGTTGTATCTTTGATAGAGATAAATCATAAATAGGTAACCATAGAGTAGTTTGAATAAAAACTAATGTTTTTTATTGACTTATAAAGTATTGTTTTATACTGACACGTGTAGCATGCTTCCTCTAAGTCGATTTCTATTTCCTCCCACCATTCCTACTTCACCTTCCCATGCAAATACTATTTTTTCAATCCCTATCAGTATGCCCTTCTCACAGGTATTTTACAAGTGCTTAAAACTTACAAGTTAGATGTGTATGTTGATAAATGTTATCATTAAATCATGCATCTAACTCGTTTGGAAACTAATGATTGTTGTGGTAGGAGTAATTTATGCCCCTACTACACCGCAAATCCATATTCCTATTTTACACTCTATTGTTGGTGCATCTACCATGAGACTATATTTTGGAAATGAATCTTTGGTCACATCCACTGCTCTTTCCTCTCAAGTATTTTACAAGTGCATAAAATTTAATTGTTACACAAGTGTACATTATTCATGTTAGATCATTAAATAATGCATATAACTATTTCAACACTTGGTGATTGTATCCACTGACATAAGTATCTGGCCCATCCAGTGCACCTACACACGATGTCGTTTTTTTTTTATCTCTTCACTTGTTTTTATACTCATCATAGTCACATCCATTGTTGTTGCCTCTAAGCATAATATTCAACTAATGGATCTATCTCCTAGTGGAAGATGCTAATCTCCTAGCTGAAAATCACATTATGTGGTGAGATGAATAGTAGATGAATCTAAAAATGACCAAATGTTGAATTCCAGTTATGCATGTTCATAATTGGTTGATTTAAATGATTTTCTATAAATATTTTGAGTATGATTGTAGAGAGGATTTCTTTGAGGAGGAGGACGCCACATAAAGTCGCACCCTACTTGGATGCAATGAGTTTTTGTTATAAATTATTGAGTAGTAAATGGTTTTTTAATTTTGTTAATTTATAAATTCGGAAATAAATCATAAATATTGTTCTTTGATGTACAGTCTGAAAAGATGAACTCTAATCCTAGACGCAAGTAGACTTGTTCTATGTCAAGAAAAAACAAGAGGAAGATTAAGTTTTGAACAAGAACATGACCTTGGAAAATGTGGCAAGGGTTATTGAACTCCTCCATTACCCATTTGGTATTTGAGCATGAAATCTCACAATGCATGTACTTTGGGATATGTACATTTAAACAAATTTGTTATAAATAATATACATTTATTTAATATTTTCTTGTTTCTATTTGTTTCGTTGTCTCCTTTTCTTCTTGTCAATTTTACATGAGATTCATGGCTATAAAGATATTGTTTTATCTCTATGTTTTATTTCAACTTTAATAGATTATTTTTATTTCTTCACTTAAAATTTCTCTAAGAAAGGGATGACACACTCTCTTTTCATGTCCCATAGTCTTGATTGCATAAAATTTGATGGGTTCCACAAAATGTTCTTACTTATGCCTTCAATTGGTACCACCATCATTGTCTCTTGTTTTACACTACTAGCATAATAATGCCTTCTTACATTTTTTATCCTTGCAATCTTACAAAACAAATGCTAAATAATTGGTTTCCCTAACATCCACGTAATTCAAGTTATGCACACATTTCTTATTACTTCCCTTGTTATTATTTTAGGTATTTTGGTTTCCCATATTCACAAGCAAGACTCTATTTTCTTATTTTGAGTGTGATATGTATGATCACATGTGTTGTGATCATATATATATATATATATATATATATATATAATCAACGACTATAACCTCCAGGTGTGCCCACGATGCCCTATACATGACACATAAGGTAAGATGGGGTTTCAAACTGCTGACTTCACATAACAGAGTGCCTTAACAGTATAGTCCATCATTGACTTCCCTACGCCCTCAGGGTTTCTTGATACTTTATATTAGTGTGGCTTGCATATCCCTTTTTCCTCTTTTTATTGCTCATTCCCATATTAATTTAGTTGTATCTTCCCTTAACACAGTAATTGTTAAGGACCTACTACTTAATAGCTTAATTAATTAATGTGGAAGAGATATTTTCACTTTAGATCATAAATTTCATCCATTACCTCATTGTCACTACAATGAAAGAATCTAAATGAATTTGCATGCATTTTAGCTTATGTTTATATATGTCATGTGTAAAAAAACTACGCAGATTGTTTTTCTAAAGTATCTATTTAGATTGTTCTTTTCGATTATTTTTGGGAAAAATAATGTTACCATATATAGCCTGATGGCATTGTGTTGATATGATTTTTCATAAAATGTAGATAATATGTTTCAAATGAATATTTAGTGTCATGACATTGTGTTGACAAATTTGTTCATAATGTTGTAGTATCAACATTTTTCTAGAATCATGATTTAAAATATGTTAAATTATACCCTTTCACAATATTTATTATTATGTTATAAATGGTTTTCATATTTTGCCTCATGACTATATACACCTTCTCCATATTTTATGAACATGACTATATATACCTTCTCCATATTGTATGAACATGGACCATCAAAATATGAGTCATACCATGCAATATACATGCACCCCATAAAGACAGACACAAAGACACATACAATACCATCAAAAGATGAACCGTACCATACAATAGCATAAAGACACACATAAAGAAACATGCAAATGAAAGGGAACATACAATACCATCAACTTACTTCCTAATTTTGATTTTATGGTGAGTTGGAATGCGACTCCTAAAGTCATTCGAGGACACATGGTGAATTGGTCCAAGGTCATAAAAATGAAGTTTCTAGAGAACCACTTTTTAGTTTCATAATCCCCTGCAATAATTTTTTGGCAAGGTCTATGTGACCATAATTTCCACTAACTGTCAATGTAGATTTTTCAAAATTTTATCCTTGAATGCAAAATTTGCATTGCCTCTTAATTGGAAAAACCCTAATTCTGAGAATAATCCAATAAAAAAATCTCTATGGCATGGAATCATGGGAGAGGGGTACCCCTAGTTCTAATATGATGTCAATAATCTATTAGAACTGCCAGTTCATTGAATCAATTCCTAGTTTTCATTTATGGTGAGTTGCAACTTGCTTTCCAAAGTCATTTAATGACACACGATGAATTGGTTTGAGGGCATAAAAACCAAATAAAGCAGTTATTTTGAGTGTCGTAAGCTCCTACAAGAATGTTTATTAAAGGATTGGGTGAGCATGTTCTCCACGTGATCCTAGGGTAGAGTTTTAAAAATTTAATCCTTCAATGCAAAATTTGCATTGCCTCTTACTGAGCAAAACCCTAGTTCTAGGAATTGTCAAATAAAACAACATTTGGGGCATGGACTAAAAACAAAGGAAAATCCATTGTAATAAAGAGTAAATTTTTAAATGTCATAAGATCCTACATTAGTGTTTGGGAAAGGCCTATGTTATCACATTGTTCACACAAAGTATATTTTTTTAAATTTGACCTTTGAATGCAAAAAATTCATTGCCTCTTACTGAGAAAAACCCTAGTTTTGGGAATCATTGAATAAAACAACCTATGTGGAATGCAATCATGAGATAGGGGTGCAAATAGCTATAATATAATGTCATAAATCCAATTGAATATATTATTTTTCAATATGAGTTTGAGTTTTCATTTTATGGCAAGTTGCAGATCACTTCCTAAAGTCATTTGAGAACACATTGTGCATTGGTTTGGGGGGAAAAAACCAAATGGAGAATTTTTTTGTTTTGTTTTGTAAACTCCTACAAGTGTGTTTATTCAAGGCATATGTGATAATTCTATCCACATTCTCTTGGGGCAGAGATTCCAAATTTGACCCTTGAATGAAAAATTTTCATTGCCTCTTTCTGAGCAAAACTCTACTATCTAGAAATTATCGAATAAAATAAACTCTAGGGAATGAACCCATAGAAGAGGGGTGCCCCTAATTGTAATATGATGTCATTATTCCAATGGAGTAAATGGTTCATCTATCTAAGTCCCAAATTTTGATTTAAGGATAGTAACAACTAGCTTCCCAAAGTCATTTGAGGACATGGTGAATTGGTATGGGGACATAAAAACCAAATGGAAAATACTATTGAGTGTCATAATAGCCTACAAGAATCTAATGGAAAGGATAATGCGAACATGTTGTCCAAATTCTCTCAAGGTATAGTTTTAAAAAATTGACTTCTAATCTAAAATTTACATTGCCTCTTATTGAACAAAACCCTAGTTACGAGAAACATCTAATAAAACAAGTTTTGGGGCATGGACCCATAGAAGAGGGTTGCCCCTAGCTACAATTTGATGTCACAAATTCAACATAATAAAACATTTCATCAATCAAAGGCATGTTATTCATTTTATGGAAAGTTGCAACTCTATTCCCAAATTCATTCAAGGACACATGGTGAATTGGTCTGCGGGCATAAAGTCCAAATAGATCAAATTTTTTGAGTGTCATAATCTCTTGCAAGTGTGTTTGGGAAAGGCCTATGTTTGTAAATTATCTCTTTTTATGAGTAGTTTCAAATAAGAACACCTAATCTATGACACTAATTGAAGGTTGATGAGACATATAAATCAAGGGGAAACCAAATTATAAAGGGGGTTTATCAATTATTATAATTTGTTTTTAGTCCCAATGTATGTTGGAGGAAATAAAGGCATCCAAGAAAACTTGTATCAACATATTACCTGATAGTTGATACTCAATTAGCGATAGACATGAAAATAATGGATAACATTAGATAGATTAATGATGGCCCTTAAAGAGATGTTGGATACTAAGTCACTTAACCAAGATGTTTTCCAATGTAAGTTTTACAAGGAAACACAAGAATTCATGGGCCTAGATCTTATCCAAGTATACAAACAATTTATACAAGATCATACATGTTAGTCCCTAAAGTTTCACTTGACTGTGAGAGGGAAAGCTAGGGCATCATCGATTTATTGGAAAGTGTTTTGAAGGTTTTTATGTTTTTTTTTTTTTGAATAAGGTGGTTTAAAACTGGCTCAAGGTTATACCATAACATGAAAATCAAAATAAGAACATAATATATCCCATTGACTGGTTAAAAGGTAGTCACATAGATAGATTAGACCAATAAGAAAAAGAGAGGATGAAGCTTTCAATTTTTCAACTTCACATAAATTCTTGTCTCATAATATCATAAAGAAACAAGACCATCAGCTTGAAATCAAAACTTGAAAATAATTTCCACAACAAATGTTTACTGTATTAATTAACAATCAAGAAACAAATGCATTGCAGTTCGAATAATGAACTCAAGCATGAAGAAATAAAAAAAGAGTAGAAAAAAGAGTCTAACCATCCATATGCCTTTGCTATTAAGTTTCAAAATGGAACATAAAGTCTTTACAAGGATTCACAAAACAAGTCTTCTAGATCTCCAATTTTTCGACCCCTAATAGTCTTTCCTTTGCCTACTTAAACTATTCACAAAACCCCCGATCCTATTTTATAAAGTGTTTTTAATGACTAGATCTATATAGCATCTATCTATTAGGGAGGTTAGCTCAAAAGAGCATTTACATTCCAAAAATAGATCATTGCTCAACAACTTAATATCGTATGATCTTGCCATCATTACATTCAATTCTACAAAACATGGATTAGTTTGAGCTAGTCATACATTTCGAGGTCTTTGAATTTCAAAAGCCAAAACAAGTAGACACTACCATATTCCATGAAAAACATCAAAATTATGATTGTACTAATCTTCATGAAACTTCTAGGGTATGATAACAACAATAACTTTGGCAATTTTCTGTTTGAGCTTTGTGGTAAGCATGAAATTATGCCAATAGAGTCTGAAGTTTATTTCTCTGATTTCTTTGAGCAATGCCCTTTGCTCTTTTTTCTTCTTCTTGAAACCTTGAATTCTTTCTTGCTGACGAGCACTCCATTGTTCTATATGAGTCTTTTCTCTTTTCAACTGTCTGACTGTCTTCTGGAGTTCCTTGATCCTTTCTCTATTAGTTCTGACTTTGACCTTGAATTCAGAGAACTCTTCAGAAGGTGCAAGATCATTCAGATTTATGGCAACCTTGGGTTCTCTCAATTTAACTCGGTATTTAGAAACCAATCCTGAGATGTGTTCTTCATCAGAACTTGCTGAATCCATGGCTTCTGACATATCTGATATGTGATCAGAATCTACAAGGTAACCCTTTTATTTTCATGGATCTCACTGATACCTTTAAAAATTTCTTTAGCTTTTGCCAATATGGTTGTAGCTCTTGTGACAGGTCCTACATATGATGAAACAATATGTTTACCTCTTTTTGTTGGTTTCTTATGCAATGGAGGTATTTCTTCTTTTTTCCTGGTACCTGCTTCAACATCTTCAGAGTGATCTTCTATAACTATGACGTTTTCTTCTTTGATTGAGGGATTGAACATGGATTTGGACTTCAATCTGTATTTGTTGGTAACCCTAGTAGAATTCCTTCTAGGGTTTTGAGACACCGGCACACCTTTATTCTTTGTCCTTTTAACTGCAGAGCTCTTTCTACTGGTTGAAGGTGATTCATGCTTGAATGTAGTTTGAATATCAAAATATTCATCTGAATCTTCTTCCCCTTTAACATATTCCTCAGCAAACATTTCGATTTCTAGATCCAATTTCGGTCTTTTACCTCTTCTATTCCTCGTCACCCTGATAGCAGACACTTCCTCTTTAACAAGGGTTTCATCAATTGAAATATTTTGTTTCTGTGTAACAATATTTTTTCCTTTGCCTTTCTTTTGTTCACTGGACCATGGATCAAGATTTAAGGATTGCATGAGAAAGCTCCATGGTTTCTGTATTTCTCTCAGAGAAGACACGACTAGAGTCTTAATTAATACCTAATGAAACATGCTTCTCTTTGCATTGGAGGAGAGTGACTGCACTCTTTTTGACATTTTTGTCAAGATTTTGAGTAGAAAGTAAGGCATATTTAAATGATAATCACCATTTAGATGCATTAATAACCTAATGTGATAGATATAAATTAGTGAGAAACTTCCTTCGCAGGTGATACACCTGTGGATAACGATCAGAGAAGTGTGCCATTCTGGTCTAATCCAGCTGTGAGGAAATCCCTTTCTCCAATTCGGATTTTGTTTATCTAGAAGCAAGAATTGATTGACAAAATTTGTAACCACATGCTCCTTCTTCCACTATCGTTCTCCTCCAACCACCAATCTGCAAGATTTGGAAAATGTTTGTTCTATCACCAACATTAGCATATTCTCTATATCCACTTCATAACCATCAAATTTCTGTGCAAACTCCATAGAGACCTGTTCATCGTGACCTTGGAAAGTGGTGAGGAATTCGAACCAACCTGTGTCTCTGAACCTTTAAGCCATTTGAGGATAAGCTTCGAGAAGTTCAGCACCCTCAGGTTCTAATATGACCACTTGTCCACTCCTCTTAGGCACCATCAAAAAACAATGCTACAACTGACACTACTGAGATTATGAATATGCTACCTGCAATCTGTTAATATATAAACGTTCTCTTAAGAAAACATCTGCGCTTAAAATTCAACAAAATCAAGATAAAGAGTGACTGTTTCAAATAATGATCTTTGGGAATTGAATGGTTTGAAATGAGTCCTTTGAAAGTATAGAGAGATTTGATCATGTAATGGTTTGAATCATTAGATGATTTGAGAGCCATCATGGGACATATGCGAACTCTTCGTCCACGATCTGGGTAATCATAACATAATCTGGGTGGCGGGCGCATATTAAGGCATGATTATATTTGCGCTACAGGAATAATGTTATTCCAATAGAACTATTAATGACTTAGCATAATTTGAATTTATAAAATTCAAATAGGCATATGAAGTGACACATTATTCAAACCATGTCTTAAAAATCAAAACTTAAAGAAATTATCCAAAAAGCTAAAACACAACTCATAACAAGCTGAAAACAATGATTTAAATCAAACGAAAGCAGATAATGAAGTGCGGGTAGGAAGGATTTAGGATTATTATTCCTCACTAAATCAAAAACAAAATTAGATACTAACATTGGCTCCTTCTAGGGGATGATTCTCTCCCCGTGAGGCATCAAGAACAAGCAGACCACTGTGCCTTTTCCTCTATGCATCCATGCAACACAACCTACAAAATTTTGTGTCTGCAAATATTCACATTCTTCTGTGTTGTGTCTAGTCCATTGGGTTATGGAGTCAATCAATAGCAGTTCAAATCAAGCCCAAACTTCTGCAACTTATTCAAACTCTAACATAATGCCGAAACCAAACTTTCTGCTGAAAACTAACAGACTGAAAAGAATCTCATACTTGATGGCGAGCTTATTCTTATATCTATTCCTACTTCTAACCAGTAAAAACTGGCTCATTATGTGACATCATGCTTCTAATGAAGCCATGATAACATCAAACCATTTACCAAATATCTTTCAACGTAGATGGAAATCAAAGAAGAATTCATTATATGTAACCGAATTTTAATTTGTGACACATACCTACAACCATCGTATGATTTAATTCCAAAAATAGCAAGGACAAACTCTTATGAGGAACATAACTCCATATAAATGGATACCAGATCATGGAAAGAAGTAGATTGATAGCTGAAAATGGTTACCTCTGCTTGTTGCTCGATACTGCCATATACTGGTTCCAAATGTTCATGACTAATGTGTAGGCTGTTTTCATAAATTTGTTGCTCATCTTCTGTCACCATAAATATAACAGGTTGTTGATAACCTCCCTCAGTTCTGTTATGTTTATGAGGCTCATCAACAAAAATATGCTGAGGAAACACATGTTCCTTATACTCATCATAAACAAGATCTTTTTCATTCAAATCAAGGACTGTAGGTACATCAGGGACAAGGTCAAATGAAACTACAACTATGAAATCCTTATAACCATAACCAATTGTATCTTTAAAATCTTCCTCAACAACATGATTTTCATCCTTACCATTAGGAGAAAAAATTGCTTTTGCTGAATATGCTTCTCAAATACATCACAACACTTTTCAAAAAGACTTTCAGCTGGAAATTTTTCTTTACAAAATATATTGAAAGCATTATGAAAACTTGCCAACAAGTTGATACTTGAAGCTAGAAGAGATCTACACTAGTCGAGGGTTGTTCCCTTCAGTGAGTATCTGAAAAGCTTGATCTTGACATACTCATGCACAATATGATGTTCATGAATAAACTCATGAAAATCCAGCAGATGTTCGGCCGAAACCTCCCAATTTTCACCTTTAAAGGTAGGAAGGACAACTTCCCATTCATCTCTGCTAAGCATTGGGTTTGGAAAACCAACTACATCTGAAAAGTCACAAACGGATAACCTTTGAGCCAAAAGGCTTCCATACTTGGATCCCTAGTGGAGTCGCCTATTGATCTTTAGATAGTGGAGTCACCATGGTGAAAGGTCTAAAGTCTAGCACATGTTCTCTTCTTGTTCACCATCAAGAAGCGGATCTGATCATTGTCGTTCTCCCAGGGAAGATTTCTTCGCTGCTTCGTCCCCGACAACGGTGCCAAAAGAGGTTAGTCCCTAAAGTTGCACTTGACTCTGAGAGGGAAAGCTAGGGCATCATTTATTTATTGCAAAGTGTTTTGAAGGTTTTTATTTTTTGAACAAGGTGGTTGAAAACTCGCTCAAGGTTATAACATAACATGAAAATCAAAATAAGAACATAATATATCCCATTGACTGGTTAAAAGATAGTCACATAGATAGATTAGAACAATAAGAAAAAGAGAGGATGAAGCTTTCAATTTGTCAACTTCACATAAATTCTTGTCTTAGAATATCATAAAGAAACAAGACCATCCACCTGAAATCAAAACTTGAAAATAATTTCCACAACAAATTTTTACTGTATTAATTAACAATCATGAAACAAATGCATTGCAGTTTGAATAATGAACTCAAGCATGAAGAAATAAAAACAGAGTAGAAAAAAGAGTCTAACCATCCATATGCCTTTTCTATTAAGTGTCAAAATGGAACATAAAGTATTTACAAGGATTCACAAAACAAGTCTTATAGATCTCCAATTTTTCGACCCCTAACATAGTCTTTCCTCTGTATATTTAAACTATCCACAAAACCCCTGATCCTATTTTCTAGAGTTTTTTTTAATGACTAGATCTAGATAGCATATATCTATTAGGGAGGTTAGCTCAAAAGAGCATTTACATTCCAAAAATAGATCATTGCTCAACAACTTAATATCATATGATCTTGCCAGCATTACATTCGATTCTACGAAACAAGGATTAGTTTGATCTAGTCATACATTTCAAGGTCTTTGCATTTCACAAGCCAAAATGAGTAGACACTGCCATATTCCCTGAAAAACATCAAAATTATGATTGTACTAATCTTCATGAAACTTCTAGGGTATGATAACAACAATAGCTTTGGCAGTTTTCTGTTTGAGCTTTGTGGTAAGCACGACATTATGCCAATAGAGTCTGAAGTTTATTTCTCTAAATTTCTTTGAGAAATTCCCTTTGCTCTTTTTCCTTCTTCTTGAAACCTTGAATTCTTTCTTGCTGATGAGCACTCCATTGTTCTATATGAGTCTTTTCTCTTTTTAACTGTCTCACTGTCTTCTGGAGTTCCTTGATCCTTTCTCTATCAGTTCTGACTTTGACCTTGAATTCGGGAGACTCTTTAGAAGGTGCAGGCTCATTCAGATTTATGGAAACCTTGGGTTCTCTCAATTTAAATTGGTATTTAGAAACCAATCCTGAGTTGTGTTCTTCATCAGAACTTGCTGAATCCACGTCTTCTATTATATCTGATATGTGATCTGAATATACAAGGTAACCCTTTTTATTTTCAGGGATCTCACTGATACCTTTAGCAATTTATTTAGCTTTTGCCAATCTGGTTGTAGCTCTTGTGACAGGTCCTGTAGATGATGAAACAATTTGTTTACCTCTTTTTGCTGGTTTCTTATGCAATGTAGGTCTTTTTTCTTTTTTCCTGGTACCTGCTTCAACATCTTCATAGTGATCTTCTATAACTATGACATTTTCTTCTTTGATTTAGGGATTGAACATGGATTTGGACTTCAATCTATATTTGTTGGTAACCCTAGTAGAATTCCTTCTATGGTTTTGAGACACAAGCACACCTTTATCCTTTTTCCTTTTAACTGCAGAGCTCTTTCTACTGGTCGAAGGTGATTCATACTTGACTGTAGTTTGAATATCAAAATCTTCATCTGAATCTTCTTCCCCTTTAACAACTTCCTCAGAATTGTTTTTGATTTCTGGATCCAATTTCGGTCTTTTACCTCTGCTATTCCTCGTCACCCTGATAGCAGGCACTTCCTTTTTAATAGGGGTTTCATCAATTGAAATATTTTTTTTATGTGTAACAGTCTTTTTTCCTTTGCCTTTCTTCTATTTTTTGGACTGTAGATCAGGATTTAAGGATTGCATGAGCCAGCTCTAGGGTTTCCGTATTTCTCTCAGAGCAGACACGACTAGAGTCTTAATTAAGACCCGATGAAACAGGCTACGCTTTGCATTGGAGGAGAGTGACTACACTCTTTTTGACATTTTTGTCAAGATTTTGAGTAGAAAGTAAGGTAGATTTAAAGGATAACCACCATTTATATGCATTAATAACCTAATGTGATAGATATAAATTAGTGAGAATCTGCCTTCATAAGTGATATACCTGTGGATAATGATCAGAGCAGTGTGCCATTATGGTCTAATCCAGCTGTGAGGAACACCCTTTCTCCAATTTGTATTTTGTTTATCTGGAAGAAAGAATTGTTTGACAAACTCTGTAACCACATTCTCCTTCTTCCACCATCGTTCTCCTCCAACCACCAATCTGCAAGATTTGGCAATTGTTTGTTCTGTCACCAGCATTAGCAGCTTCCCAATCTCCACTTCATAACCATCAAAGTTATGTGAAAACTCCATAGAGACCTATTTGTCGTGACCTTGGAAAGTGGTGAGGAATTCGAACCAACCTGCGTCTCTGAACCTTTGAGCCATCTGAGGATAAGCTTCGAAAAGTTCGGCACCCTCAGGTTCTAATCTGACCACTTGTCCACTCCTCTTAGGCACCATCAAAACACAATGCTACAACTGGCACTTCTCGGATTCTGAATATGCTACTTGCAATCTATTAATATATAACCGTTCTCTTGAGAAAACATCTACGCTTAAAATTCAACAAAATCAGGACGAAGAGTGGCTATTTCAAATAATGATCTTTGGGAATTGAATGATTTGAAATGAGTCCTTTGCAAGTACAGAGCGATCTGATCATGTAACGGTTTCAATCATCAAATGATTCGAGAGCCATCATGGGACACATGCGAACTCTTAGTCCACGATCTCGATAATCATAACGAAATCTGGGTGGTGGGTGCATATTAAGGCATGGTTATATTTGCGCTACGAGAATAATGTTATTCCAGTAGCGCTATTAATGACTTAGCATAATTTGAATTTTTAAAATTCAAACAAGCATATGAAGTGACACATTATTCAAACCATGTCTTAAAACTCCAAACTTAAATAAATTATCCAAAAAGCTAAAACACAAACCATAACAAGATGAAAACAATGATTTAAATAAAATGAAAGAAGATAATGAAGTGCGGTTAGGAAGGGTTTAGGATTAGGATTTTTCACTAAATCAGAAACAAAATTAGAGACTAACAATACACATGGAATCCACATTAATAAATGATTGATTAAGTTATTTTAAAAGTAAAGAAACCAAGTTATTATGAAAATAAAAAGGAAATAACTCTCTTGAACCTTTCTTTCAAAATGCTAGCCTAAAACTCTTTCTATACAAGTGAAAAATAGATTTTCAAAAACATTAAAATGGACTATAGGAGGTTTATCGGAGCAAGATACAATTTCAATAATGTAATAGATATATGGGAAGGCATGTAATGGGAAAGAAGACATGGACTAGGTCCCTTTTCATTCATATATATTTTGAAATATTGTTTAACGGAGTGGAATGACCTTTCATCCTCATCATGCTACATGTGCTTGACTTTTTCCCTTGTTTTTCCATTAAAGAAGTTGAAATATTATTCTCATAGACCTCATCTTGTTTCCTTATAAAATAGGAAAAGTATAAAGAGATTGGTTTATTTTGGTCCATTGAGTAAGGCTACATGATGTGCTCAACTCTTGATGTAGGAAGTCTCAAATTTATTTCAAAGGAAGAGAATTGAAGATCCCTTCGTTTGACAAGATTCATATTATTACTTTGGCCATCTAAAATATAGAGAATCCCGATGAACCTAAGCATGTAAATAATGGATGAGAACCATTCTGGGAGACATAACGTTCAAATAAATATCATCAATAGTCATGTTAAATGTAATTAAAAGAGTGGGTTAAAACTATATTTGGTTAATTAAAATATCTTCATTCCATTTCTAATAAGTGATACCATGGAAAAATAAATAGCTCCAACAAAACTATTTAGTAATTCCAAGACAAGATAATCTTCTAAATGTTGAAATTTTGGTATGCTCATTTAACCATAGACAATGTCACATCATTTTCACCGAACCATAGGCATTCACATATGCCACCCCTGAGCACACTAACCTTTTCTTAGAATAATTTCAGCAAGCCTACTCCATAAACAACAGATAAAACTTAGCTGCAAACTGCAACAATAAATCAAGACAAGTATAACACTCCTTATCCAAGGGTAGCGTAAAAGAGAGAGAGTCTCCATATCCATATATCAAGTACCATACACAACTACAACATCTGCAACTGCACTACTCTCTCAAACTTGTCACCAAGAGTATCACCAAGAATGTCACCAAGAGAATCACTAAGAATGTCACCAAGAATGTCACCAAGAGAATCACCAAGAGAGAGATCAAGACCAAGAGATGACAATGTGCCCTTATTCCTCCTTGCAGCAGCAGTTTCCATTGCAACTTCAGCTCTCCATAAGACTTGCATACCAACTGGTTATTCAAATGAGCTAAAACATCCTCTATTTATATTAATCTATCTAGTGACTTTTCTAGCTAGGCCGACTTGAATTTTTGGTAATTATATTTTCTGTTTATCTTTTTCCTGTGGAGCCGACATGTATTTCTCGAAGATAATATTATAATATTATTATTCTGCTAGTCTAACTTGTCTTATAGGGGTTCCACACATCTTTTTAATGGTTCACTTGCTTCTATAATATTCTACTCTAAGTCATAGGTTACACGTGGATGTTAATACCTCGCGTTGTTGGTTGTGGAGCCTGATTATCTTCCTGATTTAGAGGTCTTTTACTTTCAGCCATGTTTATACCCCATGAAGTATTTACACCCCAGAAGTATGTACGCTCTTCCACGCGGGGGAGTGCAGAGGGGGGGTACCCCTCTGCGGGGT
>JZKD02S1700012.1:92113-131001 GCA_000966675.3 Picea glauca | reverse complement strand
AAGTGTGATTTTGAGAAGCTGACAAGTGTAACTTTTTACATGAAAATGATATAAATGAAGAGTTAGATATTCCATCATCATGTCATCATCTCGATAACCAAAAATATGGATAACAGTATCCGCGGGCTAACCCACTACAGCCCGCGGGTACCTAACAAAGCAAAAAATCAGGAAAGTTTCCGCCGGGACGAAGAGCTTTTTGTCAGTTAACTGGAACTCCCAACCATGCATGGCCGAGAGTTCGCCAAAAACCCTAGCTCCTTCTAGCCTATAAAAGGAGGGGTAGGGGTACTATTCAAAAAAAGAAAAATCATAGCAAAGAAACTCTGCCAAAATCGCCAAATCCATTATTGTCCCAACCCTTTAGCCTTTCCTCAAGCTTTAGGAGAAGTTCAAGCACAGCAGTTGGAGGACAAAGGAGAGGAAGAGCCCAGGATCAGGATCGTGGAACGGTGGCCGGCCTCAGAAATCATTGTAAGTTGGTTCATATTGAGGTTAATGAAAAAGATGCTTTTCCCGTCCCAAATACATGAGTCTTATCTATGTTATTTGATTTGTGTTTAATATCTAACCCTATAATAGATCAGTAGCATGCATGTATAGTTTTGTCTTGATTATAGGGAAGCTTTTTTGGAAGGAGCAGCAGCAGCAAGGAGATACGAGCTCAATGGAGAATCTACTTCAACCGTCGGAAAAAGGTTGGTTTATTCTTCTCATGTTTGCCTAAGAAAAGGGGTTTCAGATTCGGGTAGAAGGTTAAAAGTATCTTAGGAAGGGTCATGATCTGCATGCGAGATTAGAGCCCTAGCTTGCTAGTCTGTAGGGTAGAATACCCCACAACAGCAGAGAAGTTAAGGGAGAGAAACATAAGAAAGAAGACATGTAGAAATATTATTCATAGAAATCGTCATACAAAAAGGTATGGTTCCAAGAGGAGATATTTCTCAGATGCATGGGTAGAGAGTTATATGCTTGGAGAGAGAGAATATAGGCATCATTCCAGGGGAGCAATGGTCATAGGGGAATCAAAAGTGATATGACTTCAAAGTTTCATTAGAGTGATACCCTTTGTCAAAGGGGAAGATATTATTCATATAAAGGGAGAGAGAGTAATTAGAGGCTTATAAACATAGATAAATATCAAAGGAATTTAGACAGGGGGAGCATCCCCAAGGAGAGTTCAGTTAGGTGGAGCAACCCTAAGGGAGATACCCCTTTGTCATTGATGTCAATGGAGGAGATATAGAAACATTGATGAGGAGTATGAGCATGAATGTTATCATAACTCAGTGTTTCCATCGATGTTGGTGTCTCCATCAATACCAAAGGGGGATATTGTTAGACAGTTGGCTTAGGTTGATGGACAATTGGTTTGAATTGTTTGTTTTCATTGATGTCAACCCTTAGAGATTGATCTCAACCTTTGGATTATTCTGGTAGTGAAGTCTCATAGCACAAAGGTATGGGTAAGGGACCCATGTTTTTATGAGGTAAAAGGGCATGAAGATTAGTGAATCTGTAGGTAAGACTATTCTATATGGATAGTACATGTCATGGAATTTCTGGTGATATGTGGAACGTCACAACAATCCTCATGGTTGGAGAGTTATGGCCTTGTGAAGTTGGAGAACACTCATGAGTTATCTAGAAGCCCCTAGAAGGTCAAATAAGTCAATTATTCTAGAAGTTCCTAGAAGAAGTGTACTAGTAAAATTGATGGTAACTAGGAGTTAATCATGCGTATAGTTTTTGCATTAAGAAAATAATTAAAAATAAGTTAGTTGCAACAAGTAAAGAGAAATTATTTAAATAATAAAGTAGTCAAAGTAGTTGCAAAGAGAAAATATTTAAATAATAAAGTGGTTGCAACCAAAAGTGATGAGTTTACTATTTATGGATAAGTCAAAGTGGTAGAAAAAGAAATTAATTAAATAATAAAGTTAATTGCAACTAGAAGTGGAGAGATTACTATTTTTGGATAAAGTGGTTGTAAGTGGGAAAGTGGTTAGAAGTGGGTTATCCCTAGAAGAAGGAAGTTGGGTAAAGTTAGTTAGAAGGTAACCCCTTGAGGAAGCTACTTGGAGAGTATAAATAAGAGAGAAAGGAAATCCAATTAGCACCTACTCTACCTATTGAATATCATTGAATATCTATTTTGTGAAAGGATAATTGCAGGTACACATTGATACATGAAATTATGCAAGCCTGAGGTAGTAAAGAGGGTTGATAGTGGAAGTTTCACAATTAAAGAAATACTGAAAAAACCCTAGTGTTCGAGGTGTACACAGGATGCAATGGAGAAAGACGTGTACATGCGTGGATTGAAGGAGAACAGGGAAGGTAAATATGCAGGATGAAGAAAAATATTTCACGCACAGTTGGGAAAATCCATGAAAGCTTGAGTAGATGAAGATGCTAGATCTCTAGATTCAAAAAGCAAGCTCCCAATAAGGTATACAATGATCAGGTACAACATATCTATCTACAGGTTTAAAAGGTATGTCATATTCTTATGTGTAATTGGATATTGTTGTCTCCATGAGATATGGTTATGGGAGATTGAGGATTTTCCCTAGAGAGGTCATTGGTTGTATGAAACTTATTGTATGAGATAGATCTACATAATTACAACACTGGTATCTTTGGTATTCATTATATTTACATCTTGTTGGGTGATTGTTGAGGAATATCTTTTATTTCTTGGTACATGGTTGAGGGTTTTTTGTTGTGATGTGTTGTTGAAGTTGTTAGTTAGTTTGAGGATGCATATCATAGAGGATTTGATGTATAGTCCACGTCATGGTTTATTACACATGATGATGATTGTATGCACATGCATGACACATGACTAGAGAGACATAGATGCACATGGTTTGAATGATATTCTTGTGATATTGAGTATGAGATCTATGTTATCATATCCGATCTATTAAGGGATATTCTTGGTACATATTTAGAGGCACTTGATAGTAGTATTGGTGACACATGATTGGTACATGTTTGGTGCATCGTTAGAGGCACTTTATAGTAGTATTGTTGACACATGGTATATGGATGATGTGACTTAGATATCTTGATATATTATTAGAGGGACATATTAGTCTCGGTGATGGTTATGAGGTATCGGGATGTGCATAGTTGATGCTCTTGTGATGGTACAGGTTGTGTGAGTGATTAATGTACATGGTTGATAGTACAAGTTGATTGGTATAGGTTGGGACAGGTTGCAGGTTAATGTGAGTGAGGTAGAAAAGGGTGTGAGTTTCAGAAAAGCGGGAACCCTAGCCTTATGAAGGTGTACGCAGGATACATAATCATAGGCTAGTTCAGAGATAAAGGAACATTATCATAATGGATGATAAAGAGACATGAATATTTCAATGCCTATTCTTGAATGATTTTCATATATGTCATTTTATTACACAGGGAAACACCAATGGACAAAAAAATCAAAAGGAAGCAGGTATAGGAATCCCTACATATCATCTGTTGGAGCCGCCCTTGTTTTTAACCTTGCTCAATTTTCAATTTTTGATACTGAGATCTAAAGTTGCTTTTCTTCTCCTTCCGAAATCATAAAGCTCTGAAATCTTGTCCCATGAATAGCAATGCTTTGTAACTTTCAAAAAAGGTCCATTTTTCACAAATATGTTTGTTCTTTTGGTTTTATTTCAGGGTCTCGCAAAGTCAGACACTTTATTTCTTAAATTCACAAGTCCCGAGTCACGAAAATGCGAACTCGGTTCTAATTTTCGTCCAAGGCATTTACTAGGATAAAAACTTTAACCCATGATTAGACGTCGTCGGGGTTTCGCGCCTCGGCATCCGTCATACCTGAGTTTTTGTTCTTGCAGCCCCGATAGCAGAGAACACGATGACTTTGTGATAACCTTGGTCTGAGACTAAGGGTAAAAAACTAACCATGGTTAAATTTGGTTCTCGGCACTTCGTCACGCGGTACTTTATTTCATCGAGTTAAGGTGTCCAAAACTCCGATTCACGAAGATGCGACATAATTATAGAGAGATTAATTAGTCGCCTAATCTAAGATTTCCTTCTCTTAATTTGAGCCTTAATTATCGCCACATCGCGATATCGCGACTCGGCATATCATTCTCCCAAAAGTTTGTCTTCAAATTCCCGAGTCGCGATATGGAGATTAGATTAATTATATAATTAAGAATACGCCAAATCACGGTTATTATTAATTAAGGTAAAACCGGAAATCGCAGCCGCGCGAGTTGAATAGTCAAAGTGTGAAAAGGAAATTCACGATACAGCAAAAGACGAGAAAATTCTTTAAGTCGTTAAGATTTGAAATTCTCAAAAAATGAAATTAAGCGAGATACGTCCCACGCATCGAGGTTGGCACACTTCATGAGGGATTTACTTGCTCTCCATAACCCGATTTCCTGTCAAGCTGCCGAACATTGATGACATTAATGAAGAATTAGGGTAAATCCACGAATAAATAAGATCGTATTTTTACATTTAATTTGGTTTTATTTGCAATTTGACAGACTTATTTCAAAAGGTACAGAGTTTTCAAATATATACGAGAGTTTCATTCTTTTTAAACAATTCTCATAAGCGCACAGAGCTCACCTTTCTCCGAGGGAACTTATTTCCGCATGTATACACAGGTCTATTGCAGAAGAGCGAAAAAGAAAGCGTTAGCCATGGCTCCAAGGAGAGCAGCGAAAGAAAATGTCGAGGTTGCAGCGCAGGGTCCCGAGGACGTCTCAGATACTTCACCTCGGACTAGCGGCTCAGTACCCACCTGGTCGTTTATTTCAAACATTCTGCAATCCGAGTTGGTAAACTATTCATACTCAAATGACGATGACAATGATATTGTAAAGGATGACCTGAACACTAAGTACAAGACAATTGTTCAGTCGGGAATGAACCTGGTTGCAACCAGACCTCGGTTGCTCCCATACTACGACATGATCCGATGGGCATTACATCACATCGACCTACCCACCAAAACTATCATGAATGACCGACAGACCATGGTCGGGACTTTCAGACCAGAGCATATCCAATCTATGTATAAGCTACCAACGACTTCTGAATATATATATATGGCAATGAATTCCTTGAGGAATTCAAAAAGAAGGAGTGCGAAGAATATGATAAAACCATGCCTGGATTGATAAAAGACTGGGTTTCGCGCTCCGCGACATTCAGGGCGAATGACAAGGGCGTGTATTCAATTTCTTCGCTGGAGCCACAGTATATTTATGTGGCGATGATGACGTGATGACTTTTCGGAAGTGAGGATACCGCGCATTTTTACATCCAGTGGGTACCTCTCATCTTTCGGGTAGCAGAAGGTTGCTCATCTAATTGGGCGAAGATGCTCTCCGACAGTTTGTTCAGCAGGGTCACAGAGTACCGAGAGAAAAAAGCAGCCGGGAGACCATCCAGATTCTTCATGTCCGTGTATATCATAGACGCAATATGCTCCATGACACCTTTTCCTTTGATGAATTGGGCTTGGAGTCCAACCCAAGAAAAAACTGTGCATGAGTACCACGACAAGCTGTGGGAAAATAATGCAAACAAGTTTATTTATGAGATTTTCAACTGGGTGATGGTGCCCCTGGACATCGTCATTTTTGGTCTTTCACCACCCCGCATCTCGGATATCATTCCTGCGAATCTGAGCAGTATTGCAGACTGGTATGTAGAAGAAGAATTCTCCTATTTTAGAGTTTTCGGAGCCATCGTTCCTCCTCTGGCGCTACCGCTGTTCATCCCCGACAAGCTGGCCTGTCGTGAGATTGCTCAACAAATAGTGGTTGGCGGAGTCAGTAAAGAGCTCAAAGCGTCATCAAAGAAGGTATGGTCGTTTTTCTGTATTCGGATTAATTCCTATTCCTTATTAGATTTCGGACATGTTAAGGCTGAGGCTGCAACCTTAGAAGACTTGAGCCTAGTCTCTATTGAGTACAAAAAGCATGATCCTCAGAGAATTGTAATCACCCATTTGGGAAATTGTGGATTAAAGAGGTTTGAACACGAATGCTCACCCTCGGATGATGTTTTCCGAGGGGCGAGGTCCTATGCGGAAGTGCAATTTCGAATCAGATCTCTAGCACCCGAAGACAGGGCCTCTATTTTAAAATTTCAGGAGCATAGGAAAAGATGTCTCCCCATGGTGCTAGGAGGTTTGGGACTTTCCAAGGATAAAGAGAAGGAGGCTGAAAGCTCTGAGGGCCAAACTTCTAACACCGAAAAACGTCAGGAAGGACAGCAGGAGGAGAATCCCGAATAGGAGAAGAGTCCCGAGCAGGAAAAGAATCCCAAAATAGAAGAAGGGACTACTGACCCACCCAAGGAACATAGTCCAAAGGTGGAAGTAAAAAACACAGACCTGCCAAAGACTCAGAAACCAGAGACAGAGACGAAGGCCTCTAATCCTCCGAAGGAGCATGGCTCACTCGACACACCAGGAAAGGCGGCGCAGAAAATCGGGGAACCCATCACCTCTGTCACACCCTTGCAGTTGGCACAGGGAGATGTTAGCGAGGGATGGATTTTTGGTGAAGAACTAATACCTATCAGGGCAGAGGAACTCCCCCCTAATGAGTTCTTTTTTGACAGAAAGAGAAAATTTGTAGTAAAGAGGGAATTTTATCAAGAGGGAGTGTCCACTGTTAAAAAATTCAAATTAATGATAGATGGAAAAAACAAGAAGAGTGATGAATTCTCCACAGAGATAGCAGGGACGCTAGGAGCGTATGCGTCAGTGAACCAATTCTCGGTTGCGATGTTGAAAAATCAACTCAAGAGAAAGAATCGACTAATCAAGACTCTTGAAGCCCGAGTAGCTTCGGCAGTAGAAAACGTTGAGAGTCAAGCGAGTGGAGCAATTGAGCTGGCCCAATTGGCCGATAAGAAAGAAATCGAAGTCCTTAAAACCAAGATGGAACAAGAAAATTCAGTGATCCGAGATGGACGGGTGCAGGCTGGTCAGCAGAGGGATATGATCACACAGCTGCAGGCTCAGTTAGAGGTCGCGGAAAGCAAGGTGATCGACATCGATATTGTTAAATCCCGAGCAATCGATATTCAGAGCAGGATCTCTTCTGCTCAACACAGTCTGCTAAACAAAGTGGGGGAGTTTCGAGAAGATTGTTTGTTAATGCATCAGATTTCTAAGAGCCTGATTGTCAAAGAAAGAAATGCAGAAGCTGTTCGGGTTGCTTTCCAAGAAGCAGTAATAGCTACCAACAACAGATTTTCAGCAGGGCCCCCCGGACTCACCATTGCCGAACAAACTAGGGGCAATATTTTGTTAAAAAACTGGGAACATGATATTACTTTAAGCAAGGAGCAGTCTCATAAAGTGACAAATTCATTAGAATAAGCCTTCAATGCCATAAATGGTGAGCTATTAGGGATAGAGAGAGGAGGTGGCACAAAGACGCTAAGGCAGATGAATATAGATCGGATTTCCCTCGACATGAAGGACAAGAATGAGAATAATTCGGTGGAAATATCTAAGATGAACAGGATAGACATGGCTCAAATCGACCAACATTTGATTCAACCTAGGGCACAACTCAGTGCCCTGGACATCATCGATGCACAAATAGGTAATAAACTTCCATAGTTAGCCCGAGACTGCTATTTTGCCGAAGCCAATTGTCAAGCCGAGCCTTCACAGCTTGTATCCCAGTTTTTGGACAAATGTATCATGTACACTGAATCCATGCGAGGACAAGCACCTGGTACTTCTTGAAAAGGGAGTAGGAGAAATGGAGTGATTTCGCTCCTCCCAGCTGTTAAGCGGAACCTTCACAGCTTGTATTCCATTTTATGGACAAATGTATCATATGCATTGAATCTAAGCAAAGACAGGCACCTGGCACTTTTTTGAAAATGGATTAGGACAGATGGAGTGATTTCTCTCTTCTAAAAACCGAGAGGCAAAATTGTATAAATAGATCACAAAAACAAGACCAATGGCTGGACTTTTTGGTACTAATTTGTAAATTGAGTTTTGGCATTAAGAAATTAATACAAGAAAAATTTGAAGATTCCCGATCCCGTCTCGACTGTATTACAAGTTTGTTTTCTTTATGTTTCATATTTCATTTTGCTCTACTTCTCATAATTGATGTGTACCACTATGCTTTAGTACGACCACTACCATAGCAAAGGAATTTCACCTTTCTATAATTGGTTATTGTCTTTCCTCTGCACCAGCTATTAGCGGGTGTAAGACCAATTTGCATTTACAGAATTATATGATCATTTACACGGTATTGGTTATTTCTATACTAATATCTTCTTCTGTGTATGTGTGAGTTTTCTATTAATAGGAAATTTACGTATCTGCAGCTTAATGTTTTTCTTTCATACTCGTCTTTTATTAAAATAAATACCGTTACGGGAAAGGGCCTTCTGTTTGCTTTTCTATTTTATTCTTAAAGTTAAAATTTCTCTTTCTGAAGACCAAATTGAAACAGCGTTAAAATCTCTCTTTAAATCACTCTTTACTGGTAATGTTTCTCAATGACTGTCCCTATAGCTACTCAACCTAATATTCAACCCAGACTCTCTAATCAAAATCATATCTCTTTAAATCTTTTTGATACAATCCTTAAAACTGCTAACACCTGGGAGGAATTAGAACTTTCATGGGCAGCCATTGAGCGTGATATAACTGCTCAATAGCAGCTGGAAGCTAGACGACGAGAACGTAGAAATCTTCTCTAGTTTCTCATACCGAAGGTGACTTTATCTTCGTATTCATCTTTTACATACTTTCGGATTCCTTGACACTGTACTTTAAGCCTTAGTACAGACTCAAGAACAACATCTTTCTGGCGCCATTGCCGGGGAACGAAGTTACGAAATCTTTTTCCCTGGGAAAACGACAAACTATTTCGTTGATAGTGTTACTCTTTGATAGTGAACATAGAGTACACACAGTTTTAAGGCTTTTCAAAAGAAAAATCTTTCACTTGGCGACTCCACTAAAACACAAACTGGCATCTGGTAGAAGACATACCAGACAGAACCCGGATGGCAAGCCGATTGCGCCTGTAAATAATCCTGAAAAAATTTTAAGAGCGAGAGGCTCGTTTGAGGCAACCGCTTCAGTTAATAAACCCAAAAACCCACTTGTAAGGACTAAATGCCCTTCAGAACCTTTTAATTATTGCATCTTTCTGTCTGACGCCAAAGATCCGGAAACAAACTACTCTGAATTTAGGAGTGAGATCCATCAGACTTTCCCATCTATAAACAACTGAAAGGATCCTCTAGAAAGATCGTTGTCATTTGACAGATCACCCTTTCATCGGTAGAACTTCCCAGTTTCACCTGATTCAAAAGAGTGTGTTACACCCTCATTTCCTACCCCCAATTCGATGGCAGGCGTCGGAGGGGGAGGTGGAGGACATCCGAATGTCCCTCCTCCAGGAGTATTTGAAAAAGTGGCAGTGAGATACGCTCCCCTGGTTTTACCCATTCCCCTCCATGATTTACCTGACAATTACATCAAAAATCTTCCTAAGTTCACTGGGGAGGGAGATCTAACTGCAGTCGAGCATATAAATTTCTTTGACCAGTTCGCAGACATATGTGGTATTGATCACGAGGATGTCTATTCGAGACTACTTGTCCAAACCTTCGAAGGACAGGTCCGAACTTGGTTTCGGAGTCTTCCTGCAGCTTCTATTTGGACATATGACGCCTTGGAAAACGCTTTCCTCAGACAATGGGGAGAGCGAAATGATCACTTATATTACCTTACCGAGTTTGGGTCCTTAAATAAAAATAAATCAGAAACCGTTATGGAATTTATTCTGAGGTTCAACAAACTTTATAATAAAATTCCAGCCGTTGTTAAACCTTCCGAACCCTCAGCCAAAGTAACCTTTGCAGGAGCCTTCGAACCTGATTTTGCATTTCTTTTGCGAGAAAGAAGAGGAGCCACCCTGAATAGAATGCAAGACGATGCTGTCGAAATAGAATCTAACATGATGGCTTCAGGTAAGTTAAAAGCTAAAGTAGAAATAGTCAACCGTGAAAATAGAAGCTATAGGGAACCAGCGGGTCCTTCCGGGTCAAATAGATACAAAGTAGATGATATGGCCTGAATAATTAAAGATATGTCTAACAAAATCTCTAGGATGGAGTTGGATCAGGCTAAAGCTGATTCTTCTAACAAGAGGGACTTCAGGAGAAACCCAAATCCCCAAAATCAACAGAGGCAAATAAAGAATGAAGATCAAAAAATACAAGCTCCACTAAAAAACGAAAATTTTATAGGAGAAAATGACCTCCAAGATTTCAGAGATTCGGAAGATGAAGTTGCGTGTTTCGGTGATGAATGTTCCCAGTCATTTTTGACCAGGGAAGACTATGAGAAATCTTTAATTACCTCTCGACCTTCTAATAAAGACGAAGAAGGTGATCATCCCTACCTTTGCGTATCTCAACCAGAAACATAAATGATAGTGGCTGATTTTCAACCCAAATATAATCTGATATCTAAAAATAATCCCACCTCAACTGACCAACCTAATAGAATCCTGCAAAGGGGTCAATCTCATGAACCTCCTCTGGAAGAGACACTATTACCCAGCAATAAAGTCAAGGTAGAAAAAACTCAAGAGTCTAAGGTGAAAAAAGTTGAAACCCAAACAAAGGAAACGGGTCTGATAGATAAAGTTACATCTACGACTAAGATCACGAGTAATCAAGCGATCCAGACAAACAAGTCGGAAAGAAAAATCTCGGAAGTCTTAACCAAAGAAATGGACAAGGTAAATACATCTTTCAATTTTGAAAATGAATTTAATAAAATTAAGATACCGATTCCTTTGGTAGAATTAGCAAAAAACCCCACTTATCAGAAGCAAATTGCCAAAATAATGGGTGTCTCTGAGTCAGAAAGTCACTCTGATGTTATCAACCTGGAAGACGATAGACCTAACATCACCTTCGGTCCTCATTTTGAGGGATCTAAAGATAACGTCTCTCCTTTCTATATCACCCTGAATATACATGATCTATTACTGCATAACTGTATGTTAGACTCCGGGGCTTCACATAATGTTATGCCCAAAATTATAATGGAGAGGTTGGGCCTCTAGATCACTAGACCCTATGGAGACCTTTACTCTTTCGATTCGAGAAAGGTGAAATGTATGGGAATGATAAAATATCTGGTTGTTACCCTGGCTCAGGTCCCGGTCAAGAGTGTATTAATGGATGTGGTTATTGCGGATATTCCTCCCAAATATGGTATGTTGTTATCCAGATCATGGGGAGCCAAGTTGGGGGGTTCTCTACAATTGGACATGTCATATGCCACAATTCCTGTATTCGGAGGTCAATTGACCCGGTTGTACAGAGAAACAAGATTGGCGTATACTTTCAGTGATCCTCAGAATCCAAATAACTTTCCCATTTACGTTGCAGACCAAGATATGGGGAATTGCATATTGTCATTTGATGATGGTTTAGATGGGTGTCCAGAAGAACGTGATATGAAGCAAGAAGATCTTAACCCCTTGACTGAAGAACTATGCAAGGGTGGTATCTGGAAAATGTACTTCGATGGTGCTTCATCTTCTGAAGGATCTAGTGCTGGCATACTTTTGGTAGCGCCTGAAGGTAAGTTTATCGTTCCTTTCTCATATCGTTTGCAGTGGGATATAGATTACACCAATAACGTATGTGAGTATGAAGCATTAATATTAGGTTTAGAGGTTGAAAAGAAGTTAAATATAAAAAACTTGGAGGTTTATGGCGACGTTGAATTGATAGTAAAACAAGTAAATCGACAATACCAAGCCAAGCATCCCAGACTAAGAACATACAGAAATTGTGCTTGGGATTTGATGGAGAATTTTTTCTCATCTATAAAAGTCCATTTTATTCCTCGCACAGGGAATCTACATGCTGACGCATTGGCTAAGGCAGCCTCAACCTTTTGTCCTCCCATGAACGTTAAACTGAAATATCATATTGAAATCAGATACAAACCCTCTATACCCGACAATGTCAACCACTGGCAGATTTTTGAAGATGACGAACAAATTCAGAAATTTCTAATGGCAATAGGTGAGTTCTCTGAAACTTATCCAGACCAAGAAAACCAAAATGACCCAATCTGGATTTTGCAAGAGGGCGAAGATCCTGAAACCTTTCGAGATAAAATAGCGGATCATCGCATGTTGATCCTTAAAAACAATTAGATTCTGAAAGGCTTAATTCCTTTAGAGAGACTCTTCGATCAGAACGACATACCTGTGAAATCCACTTTGCAGCCCCAACCAGAAGAAGTGGAGGATTGTGACATAGGAACTGAAAAAGAAGCCAGGATAGTAAAGATATCTAAATTCCTCCCTCCCAAGGTAAAAGACCAATACAGAGACCTACTAAAACAGTATACAGATGTTTTCACCTCGTCCTATGAAGAACTTCGAACGTATGACACTTCCATAATTGAGCACAAGATACCGTTGAAGCCTGGGGTCAAGCCTTTTAGGCAAAAACTTAGGCAATTTAACCCCATATTGTTGCCCTTCATTGAAAAGGAAGTTAAGAAGCTTTTAGATGCGAAAATAATTGTACCTCTAAGGTACTCTGACTGGGTGGCAAATTTAGTCCCTGTCAGAAAAAAGAACGGAGAAATCAGACTATGTGTAGATTTCGAACTTGAATAGGTCCTCTCTTAAGGATAATTATCCGCTCCCAAAAATGGACCACGTCCTGGAAAGGGTAGTTGGAGCAAATCGAATGTCTATGATAGATGGGTTTTCTTGGTACAACCAAATCACCATGAACGAGCTAGACAGAGAAAAAACCTCTTTCACCACACCATGGGGTACATTCATGTATGATAAAATGCCTTTTGGTTTGATGAATGCAAGGGCTACATTCCAGTGCGCTATGGACATCGCTTTCGTCGGAGAAAGAGACAAGTTCGTAGTAATCTACCTTGACGATTTAACGGTTTTCTCTAAAACCGATGAAGAACATTTGATCCATTTAAAATAGACTTTCGAAAAATGCCGCAGGTATGGCCTATCTTTGAACCCAAAGAAATCACATTTCGCTATGCAAGAAGGTAAGCTTCTGGGGCATATCATATCTAGAGATGGGATCAGGATCGATCCTAAGAGGATTGAAGCAATACAAACTATCAGGATTCCTAGGAACGTAAAAGAAATTCAATCTTTCTTAGGAACAATAAATTTTTTACGAAGGTTTGTACCAAATTTTGCTGAGATTGTCAAATTGATCACAGGAATGCTGAAAAAGGATAGCAGAGTAAATTGGATGACCGAGGCTAAGGCGTCGTTCGAGCATATCAAAAAAGTCATCAGTGAAGCACCTGTGTTGATAAGCCCAGATTACTTGAAGGATTTCCTCATCTTCTCGTTCGCGTCTGAACATACTATCGCCGCGGTGTTGCTACAAAAAGACGATGAAGGCTTTGAATGCCTAATCGCGTTTTTTAGCAAGAGCCTTAGAGATGCTGAACTAAAATATGATATAATGGAAAAATAGGCGTACGCGATGGTGAAAGCGCTTAAAGCTTTCAGGACTTACGTTTTGCATTCAAAAATTGTCGCGTACGTACCAACCAGTGTTGTTAAAGATATATTGGTACAACCAGATAGTGATGGAAAATGAGGGCGCTGGCTCACTAAAATACAAGAATTTTATTTGGAAGTCAAACCTACAAAATTAATAAAGGGGCAGGGTCTGGCCAAACTCTTGGTTGAGTCGAACCTTAGAGTTCTTGACATTAATTGCCTACAAGGGGAAGACGAAGACACACATTTGCAAGAGCCGGATGACCAGACACATCCAAGCAAGGTCGAAGAAAAATTCATATCGTCAAAATGGTATAAAGACATAGTTTTCTATTTGTTAAACCTGAAATGTCCAGATGGACTAACACCAGCCAAAGGCAGAACTTTAAAACTCCACACTGCAAAATATTGCATCTCCGAAAATCAACTATATTGGAAGGATCCACTCGGGTTCTTACTAGTCTGTTTGGTTGAGTCGGAAACTCCATGGGTTATGGAAGAATTTCATGAAGGAATCTGTGGAGGACACCATGCATGGAGAGCCATAGCCTACAAGATCCTGAGGGCCGGATACTATTGGCCAAAACTATTTTCGGACGTCAATGCTAAAGTACGTGCCTGTTACTCATGTCAAATATTCATTGGTAAGCAGAAATTCCCTGCACTACCACTCGTTCCAGTCAAAACTGAAGCCCCATTTCAACAATGGGGATTAGACTTCATAGGGGAAATTAATCCCCATTCCAGTGCTCAGCATAAATGTATCCTAACCACCACAGATTATTTTACAAAGTGGGTGGAAGCAATTCCAACCAAAAGGGCGACAGACTCGGTGGTGATCGACTTCTTGGAAGATAACATCTTGTTGATATTCAGGTGTCCCTGAAAGATTGTTACCGACAATGCCCAAGCCTTCAAATCCATGGCTATGATCGATTTCTGCCAGAAGTACAGTATCGTTCTCGGCCATTCCACTGCTTATTACCCTCAAGGAAACAGGCTGGCCGAATCATCCAACAAGAGCCTGGTAAACATAATCAAAAAAGTACTGGATAAAAACAAAAGGTCCTGGCATGTGCATTTGAAATACGCATTGTGGGAAAATCGCATCAGTACTAAAAGATCTATCGGCACCTCGCCGTTCCAGTTGGTCTACGGCACTGACGTGGTTTTGCCTATAAACTTAGCATTACCGGTGATGAAATTATGGTAGGATCAGAACGAAGAACCAAATCATGTAACCAGGAGAATTAACCAGCTCATCGAGGTTCAACAACATAGAGTGGAGGTTGATGAGAAAATGCAGAAATATCAGGACGATATGAAAGCATTGTTCGATATCAAGGCAAAAAACAGAGAATTCCTACCGGGTGATTTAGTGCTAAGATGGGATGCGAGAAGGGAAGAAGTTGCGAAGCATGGAAAATTTGACCACCTTTGGTATGGACCATTCAGGGTCTCGGCTCCGGAAGGAAATAATTCCTTTCTTCTGGAAAATATTGATGGAGAAGTTCTCAGCGCCCCTGTCAACGGACGATATCTAAAGCACTACATGACGTGACAATCGTCGAATAGAAAAGAAAATAAAATAAAAAATAAAAAATTATATATATATATATATATATTTGTAAATAAATAAAGTTTACTATGAGTTTTTGTACATATTTATGTTTTTGTTCAAACCTTTATTTTCAATTTTTGGTTTTCGTTCTTAAATTTTCAACACACTTTCAATAAAATTTGTTTTTGTTTTTGCAGGATTCCAGCTGCAAATGAAACTAGCTCAAATAATTAAGGTGCAGATCGGTGTTGGAAATAGGACAACTAAAACAGGTGATACTTAAGATACTTCATAAGCTCATAGAGAAAGCGAAAAGAAAAGATAGAGGTAAGATTTCTGAATACACAAGTCATTATAGGCTGTTTAAGCAAACTAAGGTAACATTTTTCAAATTTGCAATATGATGGGTTAGATAATAGGATTATTTTTGGCTTTGATCTTCAGACTAAATTTGAATGAATATGTTAAACCAAAAGAAGTCAGTCATAATTTTTGTTCCCAAATGCATTCGAAAAACTAGTTCAGAACTGTTGTGACCGTTTTTATATTAAACCATTTAATTGCTGCCTTGTTTTCTGTCTATATTTGGGCCTAACTTTTAGTGAGTCACTATCTTCCCAAACCTTTGGGAAGGGATAAAGATTTTTCGTTTCAAACCTCAGGGATTCCGAAGCAGATCTTAATAAGAAAGCTGGTCTTCACAACTACTTGATCCTCTGCTAAGCTAAGGAACGTTTATAGCGATCCTAACTTTCCTAAGTTTTTCAATAGCGTCCGAAAAATAAAAGCTTGCTTGAACAGGATGTTCCTTAAAAATTTTATTATTCTCCCTTGTCTCCCTAAGAACTAAAGGTCTTGTGAGGGTCAAAGGAAGGTTGATACCGAGTAATCAAAATAAGTTGACATACCTCTGATAAAAAATATTACACAGATCTCAGCCCTGATATAAACTGATTGCTCCCATCTTCGTGTTTTAAAAGTAAATACTGAGACGGGTGGTGAAAGGAAATTTAGAAATGATTTCCCCCACCTAGTCCATTAAGACGATGAAAGGAAATTCAAAAATGATTTCCCTTTTCTTAGCGTTTAAACGCATAAATATTTTTCGAAGTGGTGAAAAGAAATTCAGTAAAAAAGGGTCAGACAACTTCACCGAGGTACTGAACAGGATCGCTGGCAGTGAAGCAATGTCTGAGAGATCTGTAAGGTTGTTATACGTAAACATCAATCTACTCTGGTAATCAACACTTTCTGAAAACCAGATCATTTCCCCAAATTCTGATGGGACTTCCCTATTTTAGATTGTATAATATCATTCTTTTGATGCAAGCTGAGAATCACAAGACCTGTTGAATATCCTAGGAGCATTACGGTTGACTTAAAGCGTTCCCCAAACTTAGTAGTGAGAAAGGAAGAATTGTGAAAGTGACTTCAGCTATGTTTAGAAAGAGTATCTGAGTTCGAAAAAAAATTCTGGGGTTCCAAGCGAAATTTCTCTCTCCTTCTATCTTTTCCTTTATCTTTTTGTTGATATTAGTTTATGATTCCATTTACCCAATTTTGGCACCTGGTCTACTGTTCTTCCCGCCTCACAGGGAAGCAGGATCCCTAGTTGGAGCCACCCTTGTTTTTCACCTTGCTCAAATTTCAATTTTTGTTACTGGGATCTAAAGTTGCTTTTCTTCTCCTTCCGAAATCATAAAGCTCTGAAATCTTGTCCCATGAATAGCAATGCTTTGTCACTTTCAAAAAAGGTCCATTTTTCACAAATATGTTTGTTCTTTTGGTTTTATTTCGGAGTCTCGCAAAGTCGGACACTTTATTTCTTAAATTCACAAGTCCCGAGTCGTGAAAATGCGAACTCGGTTCTAATTTTCGTCCAAGGCATTTACAAGGATAAAACCTTTAACCCATTATTAGACATCGTCGGGGTTTTGCGCCTCGGCATCTGTTAGACCTGAGTTTTTTTTCTTGCAACCCCGATAGCCGAGAACACGATGACTTTGTGATAACCTTGGTCTGAGACTAAGGGTAAAAAACTAACCATGGTTAAATTTGGTTCTCGTTACTTCGTCACGCGGTACTTTATTTCATCGAGTTAAGGTGTCTAAAACTCCGATTCACGAAGATGCGACATAATTATAGAGAGATTAATTAGTCGCCTAATCTAAGATTTCCTTCTCTTAATTCGAGCCTTAATTATCGCGACTCGGCATATCATTCTCCCAAAAGTTTGTCTTCAAATTCCCGAGTCGCGATATGGCGATTAGATTAGTTATATAATTAAGAATGCACCAAATCACGGTTATTATTAATTAAGGTAAAACCGGCAATCGTAGCCTCGCGAGTTGAATAGTCAAAGTGTGAAAAGGAAATTCACGATACAGCGAAAGACGAGAAAATTCTTTAAGTCGTTAAGATTTGAAATTCTCGAAAAATGAAATTAAGCGAGATACGTCTCGCGCATCGAGGTTGGCACACTTCATGAGGGATTTACTTGCTCTCCATAACCTGATTGCCTGTCAATCCGCCGAACATTGATGACATTAATGAAGAATTAGGGTAAATCCACGAATAAATAAGATCGGATTTTTACATTTAATTTGGTTTTATTTGCGATTTGACAGACTTATTTCAAAAGGTACAGAGTTTTCAAATATATACAAGAGTTTCATTCTTTTTAAACATTTCTCATAATCGCACAGAGCTCACCTTTCTCCGAGGGAACTTATTTCCGCATGTATACACAGGTCTATTGCAGAAGAGCGAAAAAGCAAGCGTCAGCCATGGCTCCAAGGAGAGCAGCGAAAGTGAATGTCGAGGTTGCAGCGCAGGGTCCCGACAACGTCTCAGATACTTTGCCTCGGACTGGCGGCTCAGTACCCACCTGGTCGTTTATTTCAGACATTCTGCAATCCAAGTTGGTAAACTATTCAGACTCAGATGACGATGACAATGATATTGTAAAGGATGACCTGAACACTAAGTACAAGACAATTGTTCAGTCGGGAATGCACCTGGTTGCAACCTGACCTCGGTTGCTCCCATACTACGACATGATCCGATGGGCATTGGATCACATCGACCTTCCCACGAGAACTATCATGAATGACTGATGGACCACGGTCGGGACTTTCAGACCAGAGCATATCCAATCTATGTATAAGCTACCAGCGACTTATGAATATATATATATATGGCAATGAATTCCTTGAGGAATTCAAAAAGAAGGAGTGCGAAGAATATTATAAAACCATGCTTGGATTGATAAAAGACTGGGTTTCGTGCTCCGCGACATTCAGGGCGAATGACAAGGGCATGTATTCAATTTCTTCGCTGGAGCCACTGTATATGTATGTGGCGATGATGACGTGCTGACTTTTCAGAAGTGAGGATACCGCTCATTTTTACATCCAGTGGGTACCTCTCATCTTTCGGGTAGCAGAAGGTTGCTCATTTAATTGGGCGAAGATGCTCTCCGACAATTTGTTCAGCAGGGTCACAGAGTACCGGGAGAAAAAAGCAGCCGGGAGACCATCCGGATTCTTCATGTCCGTGTATATCATGGACGCAATATGCTCCATGACACCTTTTCCTTTGATGAATTGGGCTTGGAGTCCAACCCAAGAAAAAACTGTGCATCAGTACCACGACAAGTTGTGGGAAAATAATGAAAATAAGTTTATTTATGAGATTTTCAACTGGGTGATGGTGCCCCTGCACATCGCCATTTTTGTTCTTTCACCACCCCGCATCTCGGATAGCATTCCTGCGAATCTGATCAGTATCGCAGACTGGTACGTAGAAGAAGAATTCTCCTATTTTAGAGTTTTCGGAGTTGTCGTTCCTCCTCTGGTGCTACCGCTGTTCATCCCCGACAAGCTGGCCTGTCGTGAGATTGCTCGACAAACAGTGGTTGGCGGAGTCAGTAAAGAGCTCAAAGCGTCATCAAAGAAGGTATGGCCATTTTTCCCTATTCGGCTTAATTCCTATTCCTTATTAGATTTCGAACATGCTAAGGCTGAGGCTGCAACCTTAGAAGACTTGAGCCTAGTCTCTATTGAGTACAAAAAGCATGATCCTCAGAGAATTGTAAGCACCCATTTGGGAAATTGTGGATTAAAGAGGTTTGAACATGAATGCTCACCCTCGGAGGATGTTTTCCGAGGGGTGAGGTCCTATGCGAAAGTGCAATTTCGAATCAGATCTATAGCACCCGAAGACAAGGCCTCTGTTTTAAAATTTCAGGAGCATAGGAAAAGATGTCTCCCCGCGGTGCTAGGAGGTTTGGGACTTTCCAAGGATAAAGAGAAGGAGGCTGAAAGCTCTGAGGGCCAAACTTCTAACACCGAAAAACCTCAGGAAGGACAGCAGGTGGATAATCTCGAACAGGAGAAGAGTCCCGAGCAGGAAAAGAATCCCGAAACAGAAGAAGGCACTACTGACCCACCCAAGGAACATAGTCCAAAGGTGGAAGTAAAAAACAAAGACCCGCCAGAGACTCAGAAACCGGAGACAGAGACGAAGGCCTCTAATCCTCCGAAGGAGCAAGGCTTACTCGACACACCAGGAAAGGCGACGAAGCAAATCGGGGAACCCATCACCTCTGTCACACCCTTGCAGTCGGCACAGGGAGATTTTAGCGAGGGATGGATTTTTGGTGAAGAAATAAGACCTATAAGGGCAGAGGAACTCCCTCCTAATGAGTTCTTTTTTGACAGAAAGAGAAAAGTTGTAGTAAAGCGGGAATTTTATCAAGAGGGAGAGTCCACTGTTAAAAAATTCAAATTAATGATAGATGGAAAAAACAAGAAGAGTGATGAATTCTCCACAGAGATAGCAGGGATGCTAGGAGTGTATGCGTCAGCGAACCAATTCTCGGTTGCGATGTTTAAAAATCAGCTCAAGAGAAAGAATCGACTAATCAAGACTCTTGAAGCCCGAGTAGCTTCGACTGTAGAAAACGCTGAGAGTCAAGCGAGTGGAGCAATAGAGCTGGCCCGATTGGCCGATAAGAAAGAAATCGAAGTCCTCAAAACCAAGCTGGAACAAGCAAATTCAGTGATCCGAGATGGTCGGGTGCATGCTGGTCAGCAGAGGGATATGATCACACAGCTACAGGCTCAGTTAGAGGTTGCGGAAAGCAAGGTGATCGAAATCGAAATTGTTAAATCCCGAGCAATCGATATTCAGAGCAGGATCTCTTCTGCTCAACACAGTCTACTAAACAAAGTGGGGGAGTTTCAAGAAGATTGCTTGTTAATGCATCAGATTTCTGAGAGCTTGATTTTCAAAGAAAGAAACGCAAAAGCTGCTCGGGTCGCTTTCCAAGAAGCAGTAATAGCTACCAACAACAAATTTTCAGCAGGGCCCCCCGGACTCACCATTTCCGAACAAACTAGGGGCAATATTTTGTTAAAAAACTGGGAACATGATATTACTTTAAGCAAGGAGCAGTCTCAAAAAGTGACAAATTCATTAGAAGAATCCTTCAATGCCATAAATGGTGAGCTATTAGGGATAGAGAGTGGAGGTGGCACAGAGACGCTAAGGCAGATTAATATAGATCAGATTTCCCTCGACATGAAGGAGAAGAATGAGAATAATTCGGCGGAAATCTCTAAGATGAACAGGATAGACATGGCTCAAATCGACCAACATTTGATTCAACCTAGTGCACAACTCGGCGCCATGGACATCATTGATGCACAAATAGGTAATAAACTTCCACAGTTAGCCCGAGACTGTTATTTTGCCGAAGCCAGTTGTCAAGCCGAGCCTTCACAGCTTGTATCCCAGTTTTTGGACAAATGTATCATGTACACTGAATCCATGCGAGGACAAGCACCTGACACTTCTTGAAAAGGGAGTAGGAGAAATGGAGTGATTTCGCTCCTCCCAGCTGTTAAGCGGAACCTTCACAGCTTGTATTCCATTTTATGGACAAATGTATCATATGCATTGAATCTAAGCAAAGACAGGCACCTGGCACTTTTTTGAAAATGGATTAGGACAGATGGAGTGATTTCGCTCTTCTAAAAACCGAGAGCAAAATTGTATAAATAGATCACAAAAAGAAGACCAATGGCTGGACTTTTTGGTACTGATATGTAAATTGAGTTTTGGCATTAAGAAATTAATACAAGAAAAATTTGAAGATTCCCGATCCCGTCCCAACTGTATTACAAGTTTGTTTTCTTTATGTTTCATATTTCATTTTGCTCTACTTCTCATAATCGATGTGTAACGCTATGCTTTAGTACGACCACTACCATAGCGAAGGAATTTCACCTTTCTGTAATTGGTTATTGTCTTTCCTCTTCACCAGCTATCAGTGGGTGTAAGACCAATTTGCATTTACAGAATTATATGATCATTTACACTGTATCGGTTATTTCTATACTAATATCTTCTTCTGTGTAGGTGTGAGTTTTCTATTAACAGGAAATTTGCGTATCTGCAGCCTAATGTTTTTCTTTCATACTCGTCTTTTATTAAAATCAATACCGTTACGGGAAAGGGCCTTCTGTTTGCTTTTCTATTTTATTCTTAAAGTTAAAATTTCTCTTTCTGAAGACCAAATTGAAACATCGTTAAAATCTCTCTTTAAATCACTCTTTACCGGTAATGTTTCTCAATGACTGTCCCTGTAGCTACTCAACCTAATATTCAACCCGGACTCTCTAATCAAAATCATATCGCTTTAAATCTTTTCGATACAATCCTTAAAACTGCTAATACCCGGGAGGAATTAGAAATTTCATGGGTAGCCATTGAGAGTGATATAATTGCTCAAGAGCAGCTGGAAGCTAGACGACGAGAACGTAGAAATCTGCTCTAGTTTCTCATACTGAAGGTGACTTTATCTTCGTATTCATCTTTTACATACTTTCGGATGCCTTGACACTGTACTTTAAGCCTTAGTACAGACTCAGGAACAACATCATCCACAAGACATCTTGGAGAGAAGTCGAGCGAGAGAAACAAAACCAAGAAATTAGGTAGAAATATCATTCAGAGAAGTCTTCATACAGAGAAGTATGATTCCAAGATGAGATATTTCTCATATGCATGGATAGAGAGGTAAATGTCTGGAGAGAGAGAGAGAAGAGGCATGATTCCAGGGGGAGTGATGGTCACAGGGGAAGCATGAGAGATATGACATTAGTGTTGCATAATAGTGTTACCATTTGTCAAAGGGGACGGTATTATTTAGATAAAGGGAGAGCAAGTAATCGGAGGCTTAGAAACACAGAGAAAGATAAAAGGAATTTAGATAGTGGGAGAAGTATCAGGGAGGGTTCAATTAAGGGGAGCTTTCTCAAAGGGGGACAGAGAGAAACATTGAAGAGGAGTATGAGCATGAATATTATCATGACTAAGTGTTGCCATCAATGTTGGTGTCAATTGGATTTGGTTGATGGACATTTGGTTTGGATTGTTGGTTGTCATTGATTTCAACCCTTAGAGAGTGATATTATAGATTGATGTCAACCCTTGGAGATTGATGTCAAATCTTAGAGAATTCTAGTAGTGAAGTATGGTAGCACAAAGGAATGGGTAAGGGACCTAAGTTTATTTGAGGTATAAAGGCATGAATTTCAATTAATATGCATGTAAGACTATTCTAGATGGATAGTACATGTCATGCCATTTTTGGTTATATGTGGAACGTCACATAACTCCTCATTGTTAGATATTTTTTTCCATGTGACTTTAGAGAAACATCATGAGTTATCAAGAAGCCCCTAGAAGTTCAAACAAGACAATTATTCTAGAATCTTGATGCAGGAGCATCGTCAACATCAAGCGAGCATGGGGCAAGCGCAACACATTTTGAGCACATGATAAATTGTTTAAAACTTTTGAAGAGTGGATGCACCAAAATTAAATGTGATAGTTAAGAAGAAGCATACTTATATATTGTAAAGGACCTTGAGTGATCCTCTCTCATCCATAGTAGGTAGAAAGCATTTATGTAAGTAGGTAGAATTGAATATTAGATTAGACAGTTTTAGAAGGAGTGGAGGGAAAACAGATATAGAAACCCTCACTTGTATCATTGTAACATTAACAGAGAAGAGAGCATAGAAGAGAAGCAGAGAGTTGTGTAGTAGACTCCATGTACAGAAGTTCTGAATTAATACAAAGAAACTATGATTCAGACTCATGGTGTTCATATATTCTCTATGTATGCATCTTTGAAGGTTATGCTCATGAATGTTTTATTCTTTCTCTCATGCAATTGCTTTTATGCTATGTATGAATGATTTCTTGTTGAATGTTTGAAATCTGAGAGAGGAAGAGTAAGGAGAATGATTTTCAATTGTTTCTCTATCTGAGCAAGATTCCTGTAAGGAGTGCAGTTGAATTGTCGGCAAGGAGTGCGTCAACAAAGAGTTCAGAGGGTTGTTTCTGAAAGCTCGAAAGAGATATATTTTACTCTCATTTCCTCAAAGTGCAGTCAGGCACAGGAACTGTGCAAGGAGTACGTAGGCCGAGGAGAGTATTAGGGTTGCTAACCTGAGCAAAGTATCGAAAGACTGTTGTTGCAGGTGTGCGCAGAGTCGAAGTATTCAACATTTGAAAGTGTCTGAAGGTTGTCACAAGGAGTGCACACAAGAGTCTTCTGTAAGACTCAGAGTTGTGTGAAATCTCAGGAGGGATAAGGCCTTCTAATCCATTGAAGGACAGTGCAGGGAAGTTGCGATTGGAAGTATTAAGAAGGCATCTTAAGTTTGCACCGTGGGCGGACAAGTTTGTGGAGGAACACTCAGATCATTCGCAGGAATCGTCAAGGAGAAACAGACGGTCAGAATCCTTTGTAGAGTATTAGCAAAATCCCATCAAGCGTCAAATCCGAAAAAGGAGCGAGGAGGTTACGATCAGGTTTCCAAGGTGAAATCTCAGGGGATTGAGGATCGTTAGATCTCACTCAAATACCCGTCAGCCGTTGGATTGACCGCGAGTTGCACAAGGTTTAAGCTTCGTGAACAGGAGGAGGAAAATCCCAATGAGAGGCGTGGCCATTGGGATTCCGGCATTCATGAAATCAGGAGTCACAAGGATGAGAGATCAGGAATTTTCATAGTGAAAATCCCAGAATCAATCTGAGCCGTCCATATTGAGGAGACACATGGTGATAATCGAGCACCCGTCGGTATATCGGCTACCGGGGTTTTAAGTTGACAGGGAAATTCTGTCATCGAGGCATCGAAAGTCTTGAAAATCCCGAGACTGAATCAGGACCCTCCATCAGTTTGGACATGTCGTGGAGATCAAGAGCCAATCGGCATTTCGGGGACTAAGAGGAAAAGAGTCTGAGACCATTTGAGCCCCGAAACAGCAAAAGGATCACATCCATGGATCTCAGGAAGGACACGTGTCGTGTGATCATCCAAATTGGGGATTCGGTCATCGGGACTCACATAAGTGAGTGTTTTGGATTTATAGTTGGCGAAGTCTGATATTTGATCTGAACCGTCCATTCATTTGGGACACGTGTCGGAAATCCGAAGAAGACGGGGTTCGGTGTTTCGCGGATCTTGAGGACGAGAGACACTTGCATTTCAAAATTGCAAATTCAGAAATTCTGAAAGGAGAAAAGCTCTATTATGGGGCCCAGCTGACGTCATCTCATCATAATGAGGAATCGAGAATTTCCACAGTGAAAACCCCAAAGAAGATGAGGATTTTCCATCCTTGAGGACGCGTGGAAACAATCGCGACCTTCAGGAAAAGTCCCGAAAGATAATTCATATCGGGAAATCGGGATTCGAGAGATCAAGAGTCTCAAAGACAAAAGCATTTTGGCATTTGAAATCGCGAGGTCCCAAGGGAGATCTGGAGCTGTTGATTTAGTAAACGATCACGTCCATTGATTTTTTTTACGACGGAAGGGCTTCCTAGTGATGTCATATCGAGAATCGGAGAATCGGGGATCCGGAGGACAAGAGGTCAAATACACTTCGGCATTAGAAACCCTGAAGTCCCGAAAGGTGATAGGACCGAGGTCATATAAAGGGGGGTCACATGGACATGAAAGTCTATCCCAGGGGCTAACTGAAGTTAGAACGTATCGGGATATCGGAGATCGGGAATTCGAGAAAGCAAAGGTTTGTGGCATCGGGGATTAGAAAACCCTGAAACCCGATTGTTGCTTTTCTGTTGTGAATGGAAGAGTGATTGGGCCTAAAGGTTGTAAGGAGTAGGAAGACCTGTGGGTCGATTTTAATAGAGATTCCAATGGAGAATCAAAGGAGCCACTTCATCTCGAGGTGAACTTTGAACGATCCTTAAGACTGGGAGGTCAGGCGCGGGACCTGCTAAGGTAGGTGCCTAGGTGGAAGCCGTCAAATCTCCTAGAAGAAGTGTGCTAGTCAAATTCATAGTAACTAGGAGTTAATCATGGGTATAGATTCTTATAACCCTAAATTGCACCACACATGCTTACCTGGCATTAGGCCAACTCATATCCCTTCTTTGCCAAAACTATGCAGAACAACTCTTTGAAAATCCTCTTGTGTAAAGGCCCACATGCCCTAACCCATTACTGCATGCATGTACATGCTAGCCCGCATGGACCGAAAAAAGCATGAAAAAAGGAAAGTTTCCGACGGAACAAAAAGATATGGGTGAGTTAACTGAAACTCCCGGCCATGCATGGCCGAGGGTTCATCCAAATACCTAGCTCCTTCTAGCCTATAAAAGAAGGGGTAGGGGTACCATTTGGAAGAAGAAAAAATATAGCAAAGAAACTATGCCCATTTACATATTCCATTGTCCCAACCCTTTAGCCTTTCCTAATGCCAAAGGAGATTTATAGCAAAGCAGTTGAAGGACAGAAGAAGAGGAGCCTAGGATCAAGTTCAAGGAGCAGTGGCCGGTCTCAACTTTTGTAAGTTGACTCATTTTAAGTAATAAAGAGAATGTTTTTCCTGTCCCAATTCATGAACTGTTTATGATTTGATTAGTTTATGTTTGATTTCTAACCCGTTAGTATATAAGTAGTATGCATGCATAGTTGTTGCTCATCTTGAATGCAGGTCAAATTTGGAAGGAGCATTGCAAACAAGTAATCAAGCACAATGAAGGATCGACATCAAACGTCGGTAACGAGGTAGGTTGATCTCTCCACTCATTTACTAAGAAAAGGGGATTTAAATCTAGGCATGAAGGTAGAAAGTAATTTCTATTCGGTCATATCTGCATGCAAAGTCTGAATTTTATTTGCTAGTCTGTAGGGTGTTTTTCCCCAACAACATAGATGTTTCATTAAGAAAATAATTAAAAATAAGTTAGTTGCAACAAGAAGTTGTGAGTAAAGAGAAATTATTGAAATAATAAAGTATTCAAAGTGATTGCAAAGAGAAATTATTTAAATAATAAAGTGGTTGCAACCAGAAGTGGTGAGTTTACTATTTATGGATAAGTCAAAGTGGTTGCAAAAGAAATAAATTAAATAATAAAGTTAGTTGCAACTAGAAGTGGAGAGATTACTATTTGTGGATAAAGTGGTTGTAAGTGGACAAGTGGTTAGAAGTGGGTTAGCCCTAGAAGAAGGAAGTTGGGTAAATTTAGTTAGAAGGTAACCCCTTGAGGAAGCTACTTGGAGAGTATAAATAAGAGAGAAAGGGAATCCCATTAGAACCTACCCTACCTATTGAATAACATTGAATATCTATTTTTTGAAATGTCTATTGCAGGTACACATTGATAGATCAAATTACGCAAGTATGAGGTAGTAAAGGAGGGTTGACGGTGAAAATTTCGGAGTTGCATAAATACTGGAAAAAAAACCTAGTTTTTTAGGTGTATGTGGGATGTTATGGGGAAAGGCATGCATATACGTGGGATAAAGGAGAACATGGTATGTACATACCCAGGTTGAAGAAAAATAGTTCACACACAGTTGAGAAAAGCCATGAAATCTTGAGTAAATGAAGATGTCAGGTCTCAATAGTTAGAAAGAAAGCTCCTAGGAAGGTGTACAGTGATCAAGTACAACATATATATCTATAGGTTCAAAAGGTATGTCACATTCTTATGTGTAGTTGGATATTTTTGTCTCCATGAGATATGGTTATGGCAGATTGTGGATTTTCCCTAGAGAGGTTGTTGGTTGTATGGAACTTATTGTATGAGATAGATCTATAGAAATACAACACTGGTATGTTTGGTATTCATTATTGTTACATATTATTGGGTTGATTGTTGAGGCATATATTGTATTTCTTGGTACATGTTGTGATGTGTTGGTGAAGTTATTGGTTAGTTTGAAGTTGCATATCAGTGAGGGTTTGATGTCTAGTCCATGTCAGGGTTTATTATACATTATTATGATTGTATGCACATGTATGGAACATGACTAGAGAGACATAGATGCACATGGTTTGAATGATATTCTTTTGATATTGAGTATGAGATTTATTTTATGATATATGATCTATCGAGGGATATTCTTGGTACATGTTTAGAGGCACTTTCTAGTAGTATTGGTGACACGTGATTGGTACATGTTTGGTGCATCATTAGAGGCCCTTGCTAGCAGTATTGTTGACACATGGTATATGGATGAGGTGGCATAGATATGTTTATATATTATTAAAGGCACATCTTGGACTTGGTGATGGTTATGAGGTATTGTTATTTGCATAGTTGATGCACTTGTGATGGTACATGTTGTGTGAGTGATTAATGTACATGGTTGATCATACAGATTGATTGGTACAGGTTGGGACAAGTTGCAGGTTAATGTGATAGAGGCAACAAAGGCTAAGTGAGAACCCTATCCTTCTGAAGGTGTATGCAAGTTGTAGTATAGACAATCTGCGTACATATGAAGGATGCAGTATAGATAGGTCACGTACATACATGAGCTGCAACATATACAGGTCAAATACCTGTTGGTTTTTGTTGGTAGACGTTGATTATAGCTACAGTTTAATCACAGGTTATTGGAACAAGTTGGTTACAGGTTGTTGGCACAGATTAGTACAGGTTTACAATGGTATATCTCACAGTGACAGTGTGGCAGTGATTTCATTTTCTATTTTTCATTTAACCTTAGGTTGGTTGGATGGGGTTAGGAAAGTGGGTTGTATCCTCCTTGCGGTTTGTGCCATAGAATCAAAGAGTTGTAGCTTCCTTCATATTGAATCCTGAGAAGTAGATGGTTGTAGCCACCTTCTAGTTGTAGCTAGAGAACATAGGGGGTTGTAGCCAGATAATTAGGGAGTTTGAGCTTCCCTCAGGTTGTAGCCTGAGAAACTAAGGGGTTGGAGATCGAGAATTGGAATTTGGTACTTCCTTGAATGTAATTCTTAAAGAAATATAATAAAATCATTTTGTGGTTTTCTCCTGCATTGGATTTCCACATAAAATATTGGTGTACCGTGCGTTATGTGGATGTGTCTATTATTGTTTATTATGCACTGATGGATGTTAATGTTATATGATGTAATAACATATTAATGATGAACTGATGAAATTTTTTGAATAAATTAAAGGAACATACATTGTGGTTAAAAGGATTAATAAGTGGTAACAATTGCTCATTATTTATTCACCCCCCCTCTCAGTAATGCAACAAACAATGGAGTATGATAGGTAAATAACTCTGTTCACATGGGGAGACTAGGGGAAACACTAAGAGGGAAGCCTACCAATATAAGAGTAATAGGAAAAAGAGAGAAACAATTGAGAGGTAAGCCTTGGAAAGTGATGAATAAGAGGTAGAGGATCTTCTTTATACAAATCATATTGAGGAAATCTTGCATGCCACATATGATAGAAAAACATAGATCAATGGTCTAGTGTAGAAGAAGGAATTCCAATGTAGATCAGAATTACTGTGGAACCCACAACCCCATGTGAGACTAAAACATAAGGAAAGAAATAATATTTTAGACAAGTAATTGGTAGTAGAAAGAGTCCAATAGATCAAGGTACCAGTGGAAATTCAAGTGGAAGTATGAGTTCATGTTGCACTAGTCAATTATCTACACCACGTGGAGGTAGTACCAAAAATTTTAGAATGGAAGGAACATATCCAACCATTCAGTTACCATAATTTCATGGAGAAGGGTCGAAGGACCCAAAGAAACATCTATTTTTTTTTTTAAATATTTGGGAAGCTAAACAGATCATGGATGAAGACACAAAATTGGCTCAGCTCGCAATTACATCCAAAAACCACACACTGGAATGGTTTATGAGCCTAGCAGTGAAAATTACACAAACAGAACATACAACCATCACATATTTAAAGAAGGAACTAATCAATGAATTCTACTGACCAAGATCAAAAGATAAATATATGAATGAAATGATAGAAATCAAACTGAAGCCAGGAGAGTTGGTTTGGAAAATTGATCAAAAGTTTAAGAGATTAAAAGGTAAGTTGAAATATCCCATAATAGACATGAAACATAGGAAACTATTCATAAACTCATTATTACCATGTTTTAAATACCCATTGAGGAAACAAAAGTTTTAGATTCAGGTCGAGGCTCTGCAAGTAGCTCTACAAATGGAAGAGAATCAATATAAACATACATATACAGCTATAGAAGAGATGAGAGAGGATCTCAATAATTTGACATTTAACTTGAATTAGAAGAAAGGAAAGGAAAAGAGGGAAGATGTTTGGTGTACCTTATGCAGAATAGAAGGACACCACACAAATGAGTACCCAATGTTTGCATAATATTTGGGAGCATGGCTTCCAAATACCTTACCCACGGGAGGATTATGGTTTGAACTTTGTAAAACACTTGGACATGATCCCTATCATTTTCCAATGATTCAAAAATACTAAACAATGCCTAAAATCACATTCTACAATTTTTACAAGTCTGTAGGACATGAGGAGAAAGATTGTCGAACCTTGGAACTTATGAACAAAAGGACCTCAAAAGCTTATAGGATGCAAGTTGAACTAATGACAGGAAAACCTACGCAGGATTATAATGATGTGCAATTGTTTATATCTCCACCCCAATATAATAAATTACCACAATAAAATAAACCCTTTCTATACAATCAAGGAAACAGAGGAGGATTTGAGGAGGAGGACGTGGAAGAGGAGGATTTGGAAAAGGCAGAGGACCAGTAAGTTGCCAAAATTTCTAGAAACCTAGACATTATGCAAGGGATTATCCATAGACACTAAAAAAATGCATGTATTGTCTTGCAACATATCGTACTACAGAAGACTATCCTATACTTCTGACAAAAATACAGGATAAAAGGAATACGAATAACGAAAATGTTCAATGGATTGTTGCATAAACTAGAGATTGATGGGAAAAATATTAATGCAGTTACTCGAGGTGGAACCAAAACAATATTAGATGCAGTAAATCATAATCAAAACCAACATGAGTGGGTTATAAAAAATACAACATGAAAACATCATTTTGATGTGAGTGAGGAAAAAGAAACATTCAAGCAGGCAAGACAAGACATTTTGCAGGAGAATATTTCTTCTACTTTAAATACATAGCCAAGATATGATGGGATAGTATATGATATGCCTCATCCATATGATCATACCAATATAGGTCAACCTTCAGAAAAGGTAAGTAATCTAAGAAACTTTATGGTGTCTTTCTTGAAGTTATTGAATGATAAAAAATCTTTACAATTATTACAAATTTTGATAGAAAAATGAAATTTTGAAGAAGAGATAAAACTAGAACAAAAGATAGTAAATCATGTCCAAATGAAGAAAAGAACAAATAGAGTGTCTAGACTAAATGAAAATATTGGATACTTTAACATGGGTGACATCATATTAGACTTGGGATATGAGGTAAATGTTCTTCCTAAGAAAACATGGGAATTCATGGGGTAACCTACACTGGGCTATTCACCTATTCATCTAAAATTAGAAAACCAACATAGGGTAATACCAATTGATCGATTGAAAGGAATAACAGTAGATTTAGATGGTGTCCATACGATGGCATATTTTGAGGTAATTGATATAGTGGATAACACTACACCTTATCAAGAATTGTTGGGACTAGACTGGGCATTTGAAAATCAAGCCATCATCAACTTGAAGGCCTGGAAAATTATTTTAGAATAAGGGGATTATAGAGTCATAGAACCATTATATCCTTCAGAAGGTGAAATATATGTTGAACCATTGACAAATAAATTTATCACAGAAGAGATAAAGAAATTCTATAGAACTCCCATACGCGAGGAAGATTACATTAACCTAACAGTAGATGGAATGATTAGTTGGAGAAGCATCAGTTTATGTGCTCAATATTCTGACACAACACTAGAAAATTGGAAACAACGCTTATGATGCAGACCCCCCTGCCTCTCCCAGGGTTTTCTCAACCTCCCAGTCTAGGATCATTCAAAAGGATGGATTCGAATTGACTCTCGGGCTCCTATTGAGCTCCAAAACCTTTTCCACATGGCTCTTTTTTCTTCCTCGTGCTCAAAATAGTGAATGGGGATCCTCAACCCTTCACAGAGTCCTTCTAAGAGACGATGTGCCAATTAGTCGGAAAATCTGATGATACCCAAGGAATTCAGGACTTTCTTACTTCACCTGATGAACACCCATGCTAAACCGAACCTCTTGAGAACTTTATCTAACCCTCTGAGCCCTCAAATTTAGCTTTCAGGATCTATTCCATTTCCCCTCAGAGGTGATAGCATATGACTGTGGGAAATGACCTAGCACCAACTAAAATGCGGTTTGGAGCTTCAAGCTCCAGGTGTTTTCAATTGATAACATGCCAGTTCTCTCAAACTCCGAACTGGTGAAGTTTCGAATTGAAGTGATAGGGATCAACAATTCCCACTCTCTTTCCAAACCAACAACCATGATCTCTTTGGTCTTTGGTGAAATCTGAGGCACCTCTCCAAAAAACCTCCAGAGTACTAAACCTATGAAGTTCACAATATGACACCACGCGTCCTTAGAGAATCAATGGCTCTGATTAACTTCGAGATTCCGTGCTTCGGGAGTTCCAAAGTGTCCAATATAAAAAACTCTGGAGTGTAAAAATTCCATAGTGTTGGATCTCCGGACACATTTCATCCACTATCAGTGGCACAGGGCCACTTTAGCTTCGAAAACTTCACGTCCAAGCACCCCTTGCTACTAATCCTCTAGAGTGTCAAACCTATGAAATGACAGATCTGGTGACACCTGTCCACTATGGAGGATGACATACATGAACTTTGAACTGCATCATATGATTCCACATGCTCCTAGCAATCAATAGCTACGATCTGCTTTAGCTTCCTAATTTTGACAATTTTTCTTGCTCCTCGTCGAAAATCTCTTGGAGTGTTATGGCTCCAGAGTTTTAGATATTTCACCAACTATCCCACCTGATGATGGACAGTCTCGATCCACTTTGTAACTTTGGGATTTCGGATAGTTGACTCTCCTATGCACTTAAGGGCATTAAGTATCATGCACTTACCTAGATCCAATAGTTGTTGGTTCTCTACACTCATATCCTACGGTTGGGATCTGTCTTCTTCTCTACGCACTCTTTCTGATGATTGGACATAAGATTCAACGACCCATATTTCTTGTCTACAACTGATCTAATGGAAACTATTTATCTTCCTAATTCTCCTAGCATTTTCCCCTCTAATGAAGGATTTTAATAAGATTCAAAGGCTGTGACCTTTGATCCTCCTACGAGCCCGACTGCTTGGGGTCTCGAATTGTGCCACATGTCCTGAGTTTTGGAACTTAAAGAAAGTTCATTTCTTCATGAACCTTCTCTACTTCTCTCATTAGCTTAGAATCATTATCAGACTCCGAAGCATCTCAACCCTCTAATCCTACAGATGTCTTCCGGTACCCTCCTAACAAATTGACACTCTTCCTCCTAAGCTTATGAACTTGGAATAGGATCACACTACACAAACTTTGCATTGTCTTTAGAATCTGACCATAGAAAAGGTTATTGATCTCTACCCACCTTGTAGAGTCTTTGTGCACAATTTCACTACTCCTCCTAAACTTTGTAAATTCTAAAATACATTACCTATGGCACACTCCTTGCACTTGTCTCCCTCGAGACCTTCTCAACACTGGTCTAAGTGTTGGCCTTGTGCACACCTTACATAGGTCTTTTCTTGAGTGATGAACTCTTCAGGCTCATTGATGCACTTTATGCACCTGCTCAAAGAACACTTGCAGAGCTCTTCCCCATAGTGTTCAAGAACTCTGGTTCTCCTCAATCTCTCCAACACTTTAGAAAGGTGTTGTCTCTGTTCACTTCTTGCACCTGCTCAAAGCATTCCTCATTGAACCTTCCTTTAGAGTATTCAGAAACTCTGAAGTACTTCCTCCTTCAACTGGGTACCAAAGTGTTCAACAACTCTAGGGTGTCTTCCCTAACACTCTTATCTCACATAAATCTAAACATAGTTCTCTTGTGCACTCCTTGCACTCGTTCAAAACACTCCTTGTTGAGATGAAAGAGTATTCAACAACTATGTTTCTCTTGATATTTTAATCTGGATCAACCTCAATGGTCTTTGTCCCTTTAGTCTCCAAAGGGATCATGGTGCCCTCCTGGAAACTTCCTGCTCAATGCACTCCTTAAAGAGCTTACAAATTGTTTAGTAACTCTGGTTATGTTATCTTTGGACATGCTTTCCTTTAGAGTGTCCATTAAATCTGAGGCTCCTTATGTGTTTCTAATTATTATGGTGTTCCCACCTAAAATGTTCTCTTCTGACCTTGAACATAGTCCAAAACATGCACTTCTTGCATTGGCTACAGAGGTATCTATACCCTGTCATGCACTCCTTGCACAAGCCTAAAGAACCCATAATTCTCATACAAACTCACAAAAATAGAGAAGTATATCTTCCTACTGCAAATGAAACCTATCCATACATATACAACATATAAAAACACATAATAACCATTCAAATACATTTAGAAAACACCCATATAACACGCAAAGAATCAGATGCAGGAAAAAATGCCTATTTGTATTAATATATGAATGCTTGATTACAATATGTGTAGGCTAGACTGCGATAGAATATCAGCTCTTCTCCTCTCCTCCCTTGATCTCTCTAAGGATCTCTCTTCATACTCTCTCTTATGAATTTTGATACAAATATCTTTTTTTACAAAAGAGGGGCTCTTCAAGCCTTCCCTCCAATCTAACTTCCTTCATTAAATGTTATTGAATGCATATTTACATTTTCAGATCTGAGGTAAAGCGCAATATTTGTATAGATAAATGCTATTAAAGGAAAATATATCCATAACCTATACAAAGGCCAACTTGGATTTACTCCAACCTTACAAGAATTTATTACAATTAAATTGCATTTAAATTTAAAATACAAGGGAAAATGAGAGGGTTGGTGCCTCTCCCTTCTTGAATGTGCATTTATGTGATGGATTTTTGGAGAGTTTTTGAGGTGGAAAGATTCTCTTGCATCATACTCCATTTCTAGGAAACTAATGAGCTCCTTCTCATGATCTCCTCTGCTCTGCTGAAACCCTCCTGGATCCCAAACTTCTCTTTGGCGTTGTCCACCTGCTCCTCTTATTTGTTGTTGTTGATGTTGTCCTATTGCTACTAAAATATCTCATGTGTTCAGCCTCCTCTTGCTGATGGCTTCTTATTGTGTTCACTCCATCATCATATTCCTTATCTCATCTATCACCTTGTCCAGTTGATCCATTTGTTGTCTCTCTCCATGCAGTTTTCTCTACTACATTTATTATCCATGTTGATCAAAGGGTAGATCAATATGATCTCCCAGAATATCTTCATCTCCTGTGGCATGAGTTTTCCACTCCTCTGTAGACTCCAAATTTTCAACCTCATTACTAAGTTGTTTTTGAAATACCTTCTCTCACAGATTGACTTTTGTCAACTCCTCTATCTCTTCTTTTCTGGAACAAGTTCAACTTCATCTAGCTGCTCCTCGTGCTGGAATTCTTCTTCACTTTCCAGGAATGTATTCCTATGAAAGTATTCTTCTATGTCTGGATGGCATATCCCATCCTCCATAAATTTCAATTCTTTCTCCCATGGAGTGAGCATCTAACTAGTATGATCCTATTTCTTCATCTCCTCTTGGGAAGATGTCAATTTCTGCACCATCTCCTCCTCCATGAAAGTATGCATTGGATTTCCTTCCTATTCTTCACTCTCAACACGTGCTTTGGCCTTGTTGACCCTTGACCAAGTTTTGGGAGATCCTTGGTCAAGTTTGACCTATTTTGGGACTTCGACAACATGTCGAAGGAGGAGCGCAAGAGGAAGAAAAGATCGCGGGATATCGACCCCTCTTTGGGTCCTTTTTGGGATTTGGGATTATGTAACGGGTATGGGATGTTGGCCCATGCATTTACCCATGTTTAGGCCTATTCTTTAAAGTATAAATAAATTTCTAGGCTATGTAAGAAAAAAAATATATATAGTTACAAATGGCTAAGTTCTACTTCTATGTGATTGAAGGACTATAAGTGCTTTGTGCATATTGTGTGAGACTTGCAGAGCTAAGTGCAAGTCATTGTAAGAGGTTGTGGAAGGCTGTGTGCTTAGATATACTTGGGGAAGGAAGATCTAGCGAGCTGCGCAGATCTCTTGTCTTGTATGGAGTAAGGTTTTGAGGCTTTGTGCATGTAACATATTGAAGAAGCTAATAAAAAAGAAGAGTTGGTGGACGTAGCCATAGGGTGGGGGTGAACCATGTACATACTGTGTTTCTCTACTTTGTGAAAATGTCTTGATGTGCTTATGTCTTTACTTGCTAAGTACTTTGATATAGATAGATAGATTTGTTTATTCTTTGTGCTAATAATGTATATGTATATAGATCTGACCTATGTGAATGTGCTTAGTGATTGACTCTGCTATATGTAATCGACCTCTCTATGATCAGTGCTTAGATACATCAAATCTGGATGAATGATGCGATGCTTTGTTTTATCTGCGAAGTAGATATTGGTTGAATATTGATGAACTATCGGTGCTAAGAGCTCTGTTAAGTATTACAATCACAAATTTGTGTCCCAGCTAAGGTTGCAGACACCTCAGTCCTGTAACCACCCTTGCCTCTACCTCAGGTGAGAATTCATCTGCTTCGTAGGTGTTTCCAAAAGGGTCGGTAGTTAGGGTTTTGTTGGTGCGTTGTTGTAGTGTTGAACCCTAGGTATGACCCTATGCTCTGCTTGAACTCTGAAACTGTGATTGTTGGGAACTGAGGAAGAAGAAGCTTTGTGCAAAGATCCGACCTGAAACTATGAAAGATTTGTTTGTATATCTGTCACCCCAGTGCGTAGTACTCTAACTAGTTTGTGAAGCTCTGTGCTAAAGAAAAGAAGTCAAAAAGAGGTAAGATCTGAAAGCTTTTTTCTCTGAGAAAGGTAAAAGTAAGATTTTTTTATTAAAAGAGGTAAAATCTGCAAGCTCTGTGCTCTCATAAAGGTAAAAATAGTGAAAAGTTCTAGATCTAAAAGATTTGTGCTCTGTAGAAGTAAGATAAGTGGAAATTTTTGTTTCTAAAGTATGGATCTAGGTATGTTTGATAGATTATGTCCTAGCTTGAAAACTAGGGCACTAATAAATGAATGGAGGTTTGATATGCATAGATCTGATAAGAATAGTGAAAGATATGTTATACCTATGCATAGAAAGAATGTTTGGACTAACAAGTGGATGCAAGATCCTATAAAGAAATGTTTGCAGGTTAGCTACCATGATTCTAGCGCACAGTATAGAAAGAGATAGGAATCATTTAAAAGAAAGAGAAGATTAACCCTCTCTTACAGTTGTAGAATACGAGGACATCTTGCTAAGGAATGCCCTGGGAGAAGACCTAGTTGTCTTTGTTGCAAAGATATGGACCATGAAGTATTGGATTGCTATAGAATGATTGCTAAGCTTGAAGAAATGAACTTGAGACAAGAAAACCATAAGGTAGATCCATAAATGACAGAACCCCAGAAATAATCAGAGAAATTATTGCTACAGATAAAAGAAACCCTGAATGACTACTGACATGTTAGTTTATCAGAGATATTCAAAGAAAAAGAATACCTTGAAGCAAGAATAGGAGACTTCGACATTGAGTGTGTTCTAGATGAGGAAACACGGGTGAATGTCATGACAGGAAGAACTTGGGAACATTTAGGGAAGCCTGCTATGACTCCTTCATTGGGAGGACTAGGTCTATTCAAAGGAAAGTTGATAAACCTATGTGGAATGCTCACCCGGATTTCTACAAATGCCAATGGAACTTCCACAAAGGAATATTTTGAGATTGTTAAATTTATTGAGAAAAACGCCCCATTTTCCAGGTTACTAGGAAACCTTGGATCGAGAAGGACCAGACTAGAAGGAAAGAAGAAGAAGTTTTAGAGCAGAAGAAGCAAGAGTTAAAATATTTCATGACTAGAAGGATTGCACACTTGATTGAAGAATAGGAGATAAGATCAAAGCTATTTAACACCAGAGACCTAGATGTCGAAGTTGCAAGATCACTAGAAGACCCACAGAATATTGAAGTACCTATTCTAGATAAAGGAGAAGTATCACCCTCGACTCTTAGGAAAGAATATCAACAATGCGAAGTAACTATGCCAAAAGAAGATAAGAATTAGAATGGAAAAAGGAATACCGAGACGAAGCTCACTGGAAAGAAAGCTAGGAAACTAAGTAAGAAGAGAGCTAAGATTGAAAAGTTATAGAAGGTTCCAGAGGGAACTTCGCAAAAGGAAAATATGAAAAATCGGAGCTTTGTCGGTATAACAGAACAATGTCACATGGCACTTAGCCGTGGCGAAGCAATATAGCCGTTGGGACCAATATAACCGTTGGGTTGAACCCTCAAATGGGTAGAAAGGGATTTCTGGTTCGCCACCAGACCGTTGGACCGTGCCATAATGGACAGAATAGAGTTAATGAAGGCCTCTTGACCGTTGCAAGAAATTTGTTGCCAAGTTATTTGTTTATCCCGTCGCTCCATGCACCGAGAACACTTCTGCTAATTGTGAATTTGAGCCCGCAAACTTGTTGATTTTACACAGTGATCATTGCACTATTGCCTTCTGTTAAACCCTAATATTGGCTCATTACCCCTTAATTTGGGCATATTATATTAGTAATCTTATTTTATTTATGTTGTCTTTAGGCCATTAGTTGGAATTATACCTCCTAGTCTCCTATATATACCAAGGAGGCATTTTCATTTTGAATCATCTGGTACTTGAAAATTTAAGTGGGGTAAAAGGAGGTTGCCCCCTCGAAGAGGATTATTATCTAAAATTATCTCTTTTTCAAGGTTTTGAGTACTTTTTCTAAGGTTTTTCTATGCTATATTGATATTTGGTTTTAACATATGGTATCAGAGCTCAAGGTCTTGGGGTTTCTTTGTTACATTTGAGACACCTTGGAATTTTCGCTATAATTTGTTTTCTACAATGTTTCAGAAGGAACGGCTTGGAGGATATTTAGTAGACAGATCAAGGTACATTGGGTTGAAAATTTAGATCCTAAGGCATTACACTTTCAGAGATACATCCTGTACAAGATAGGGTTCTAGAATCATCTAGAACTGATTCATTACAAAATTTTCGATATAAAACCTTTTCTGTAACGTTTCATACCCTGAAATCCAGAGGCTATTCATAGAAATTAGTAAGGTATCTATGGTAAAAATTTCATCTTCTGGGTCATCTTAAATTTGTAGATACACCCTGTGTAAGATAGGGTATCTGACTAGTC
>JZKD02S1700012.1:63178-85263 GCA_000966675.3 Picea glauca | reverse complement strand
TTAGTTGTAATTATACCTCCTAGTCTCCTATATATACCAAGGAGACATTTTCATTTTGAATCATCTGGTACTTGAACATTTAAGTGGGGTAAAAGGAGGTTACCCCCTCGGAGACGCTAATTATCTGAAATTATCTCTTTTTCAAGGCATTGAGTACTTTTTCTAAGGTTTTTCTATGCTATATTGATATTTGGTTCTTAACACCTTCTATCCTATTGTAGTGTCTAAGTTACTCCTCGAACCCGAGATTTCCAACCCCGAGCATGTATGTCGGACGAGTTCAGTGCTGCAGAGAGAGTTGTCAAAGAAGTTCCAATTGATCTCATGACTGAAAGAGTCATGTCGATGTATACAGGTGTACAATCATCATCGACGAGAGGACTGCAAACCTCTCCGTTGACTGCTCGCAAATCGGGGCCATCTTGACCATCAATAGAGAAGAGAACCAATCATAAAGACAATATATAAAACACAAATTTGATTCCATCCATATTTCCCGATTACATCCCACCTCTAGCTGGTGTGGTGAATCTTGATAGTGTACCAAGAGACTTCGAGTACAGTATGGTCACTACATACCTCCCGAAGGGGATATGCGTAGTTTGAACAGAGCAGGATAAGATCACAGTGTTGAATTTCAGTGACTTCAACCTTAGAGATCAAAATATATATGGGATGCTTTCCCCATACAAGTACCTAAATAGAACTAAAGGGAAGAACTCAAATATCATCCCTCAGTCGTGGATGATGAACCCCGTGCAGTCAACCCTACTGAATGTCATGAAGATCCCACACTTCGGAAGACACCAGGAAGTCAATGCATGTGTCAAGCTACTACTATCGTGTTACCATGGTAGCTACTTATGGCTAGACTGCCACATTATAGTTGACCCAATGCTAATCTGCAGGATCATAGGAATGAGTATGAAAGGACCTGACCCACAAGACTTTTATCTAGGAAAAGCCGCAGATCGTGCACTAGCACAAAAAATCAAGGATACTTATGGCAACATTGAGAAGGGAACAAGAGGCTACAAGGTAGCTTCCATCCAGAGTGGTGCAGTGCGCCTCTCATGTCAACTGATAGTTAGAAAGTTAGTAAGGAATAACCTACCTACACAGGTCACTGGATTTGTTGTGGACCTCGCAGGGAAGTGTGCGGAAGGCCTACAGATGAACTAAGTGAAGTACCTAGTTAACCAGTTGGAACTAGATTTTTGAGAAGCACAGGATCAGAGTTATGAATTTCATTTCAGCTGGCTCCTAGTCCTCATTGCATTTTTTTCCTAGGAGATTCCGGAAGGGGCGACCTTCCCCAACATAGAGTCGTTCGAACCTCTTGCCGCGAAGTTTGCTATCCTATGGTATTCAACTGATATGAACAAACAGTGGGAGTCGAACACTATGTTTCATACATACTACCTCCAACTAAAGAAAGCCATCAAAGTTGAGCCTTGCATGAATTTGAACACCCTACAGAGGTTCCGACCACTAATGAAGTTTAGCGTATATCGACACTTCATCTACATTACAGTGTGAGAATATGAACACCAATAGCATATTTTGTCATATTATAAGATTATAGAAGAAGACCTTGAAGAAATCACTAAGGAATGGTTCATTAACCTCCTTGTCCCCGCCAACTCCGCAAGGATATCTGATATTGAAATCCCATAAGACACTCATAAAGAACATAATACACCTAGAATCAATAGACATAAGAAGACTGAGGTGGTCCAAAACTTAAGTAGTACCCGAGGGAAGATTGCTTCCCTGCCACCTGACTGAGGGGGGTGGTGATGAAGCAAATGTTGAATAGAGACCAGGTGAAGTAACACTACCTAGAGATGATGTTGAACCTTTGGAGAAGATGAAGGTTTCCCCCCCGAAACCTTCTTCCCTGAAGAAATTGAAATCCTCCATGACCAAGATGTAGACTGTCCTCACCTCTGATGACTTTGACTTCATCACAGTAGCCCTTAACGATGGTTCACTGGAGATAGCAGAGAAACAAGGAGAGAAGAAGGAAGAAATGTATGATAGGATTCAAGTCAAACTCCAAGGGGTACAATAGGCCCTTCATTCCAGTTTTGCAGTCTCCACTACACCTCTTCCATAGGGAAAACTAGAGTTGGGAGATGAGACAGCCCCACTCCACCGACTAGTTGAGACAGTCGAAGCTCGCTTTTGACGAGCACAAGAGGAAACAGAACAAGCCACCCAGGCTTTGATGCAAGTGCAAAAACATACTTGTAGAGCAGCGCTGAGTTGGAGAACAGGAAAAGATTTTTATTCAAGCAAAGTTTGATGAACAAAAAGCACAACTATAACAAGGAAAAGAGCAGTTGCTCATAGAGAAACTCGAAGTGAAAGAAGCGGTCAATAGATCATTTCTCTCTGTGACATTCGTAGAAACAAAGGCAGAGTATTGAGTCACATAGAAAGTAGAACAACTCATAGAAGTTATCCAGTAGCTACAACAATGGATAGTAGACTTAGAACTCCACGTAGTGCCCGAGACTCCACAGAATGTAAGGGATCAAAGAAAGAAACTGCTCGAATCAGAATTGAGAGAATAAAATCCCTTTCTATGGAATGTAAGCAACTTTTTGATCACAGTGTCCATACCTATGAACAACTCATTGAGAATCTAGAACCGAAGGCATTGGAGTCGCATCTCTAAGAGGTGAAGTGTCAAGTCAAAAATATACAACCACAATTGAAGCCCCTATTAGCTATGGAAGGAATGAAGCACCCGCAAGAGAAACACACTGCCCAGTAGAAGATCCACACTATCCAGAGAAGAGTTATGTAAGTAACTTAGAGGCTCCAAACTGTACAAGATAAGGATTATCAATTGTTCACAGAGGTTGAAGGCCAAGGAGAAGAACTGGACCAGGTTGTCAGTGCAGCTGAACAATGCCTGGAGGGACCTTTCCACTATGCAGTCATCCAAGAGTTCATTGAACAGGAGACCAAGGCACAACAAAAAGTCAAAGAAGCTCGAGCTACGCTTGAGGCTTTTGAAGCAGAACTACCCATATCAGAGTGACTCGGGATGAGTCACAGGTGAGTGTTGGGTGCTTGTTGGCCCTTGACGAAGTTTTGGGAGATCCTTGGTCAAGTTTGAACTATTTTGGGACTTTGAAAGACTATTGAAGGAGGAGCGCAAGATGAAGTAGATATCATGGGATATCAACCCCTTTTTGGGTCCTTTTTTGGATTTGGGATTATGTAACGAGTATGGAATGTCGGCCCATGGGTTTACCCATGTTTATGCCTATTTTGTAAAGTATAAATAGATGTCTAGGCTATGTAAGAAAAAATAATATATAGAGTTATGAATGGCTAAAAGCTAGATCTATGTGATTGAAGGACTGTAATTTCTCTATTCATACTGTGTGAGACTTGCAGAGCTAAGTGCAAGTCAATTTAAGAGGATGTGGAAGGTTGTGTTCTTAGATCTACTCAGGGACGGAGGATCTAGCGAGATGCGCAGATCTCCTGTCCTGTGCAGAGTAAGGTTTTGAGGCTCTGTGCATGTAACATATTGAAGAAGCTAATAAAGAAGAAGAGTTGGTGGGCATAGCCCTAGAGTGGGGGTGAACCACATACATATTGTGTTTCTCTACTTTGTGCAAATATATTGATGTGTTTATGTCTTTACTTGCTAAGTAATTTGATATAGATAGATAGATCTGTTTGTGCTTTGTGCTTATAATGTATATGGATATAGATCTAAGATATGTGAATGTGCTTAGTGCTTGACTCTTCTAGATCTAATCAACCTCTCTATGATAAGTTCTTAGATACATCGGATCTAGATGAATGATGCGATGCTTTGTTTTATATGTGAAGTAGATAGTGGTTGAATATTGATGAATTGGCAGTGCTAAGTGCTATGTTAAGTATTAGAATCACAGATCTATGTCCCAGCTAAGGTTGTAGACACCTATGTCCTACAACCACCCCTGCCTCTACCTCAGGTCAGACTTCATCTGCTTCATAGGTTTTTTCGAAAGGGCCAGTAGTTAGGGTTTTGTTGGTGCAATGTTGTAGCATTGAACCCTGTGTTTGCTCTATGCCAACAAGCCTCAACTTGGCTTCTTGGCAGGAATATCTCAATTCCCCCAATGATCAGAATGTATTTCTGATCATCCTCCTGTATCAACACTATTGGATGATTTGAACCCCTTGCTGAGTTCATGAGACTCTCAAACAGTATCATTTTATCTTCCTTTCCCTCCTAGAAATCTGATATTTCATCTCTTCTCTCTTGGAAGTTTATGATATATTCAACATATCTCTCTTCATTTTCCAACTAGAAATTTGAATTATCACTTCTGCCCTCCTAGAAGCTCATGATATCTCTGACTGATCTCTTTTCTTCCTCATCATTGAGGTTCTCTCCAACTTCTGTATTGCAAATGAAAACTTGCTCCTCTGTGTCATGTTGCTACCTCCTTAGTACATGTTGCTACCTCCTAGCCAACAACTGTTGGATAGGCTACCTTGCCACCTCCTCAATACATGTTGCTACCTCCTAGCCAACAACTGTTGGATAGGCTACCTTTCTCTCCTCTTCAAGGGATACTCATACCTCCAGCCTCCTTATGCTTCTTGTTGCATCTTCAACATCATCTTCTCCATTTCCTCTCTTGTATCCTCGAGCTCTTTATCCAATTCTTCTTTCTTCATCTGTTGGAGATATTCTATCTTACCTCTTCCATGACCTTTAGTATCCATTTTCCTCCTCTTCCTGCCCTCTTGGAAAGTATGCTAATTATTCTACAACTGAAATCACCTCCAACCTTTTCCTACATCCCACCTGGATGTCTACTGACTATTGCACACTTGAAAACAATCCTCTACATAGAATAAACACTTTTCCTTCTCCCTTTTCTTGTTGTCTGCAAATAAAAACGCGCTTTGATACCACTTGATGCAGAACCCCCTACCTCTCCCAGGTCTGTTGGACCTCCTGGTCTAGGATCGTTTAAAAGGATTGAGTCAAATTAACTCTCAGGATACTACTGAGCCCCAAAACATTTTTCACAAGCCTTTTCTTTCTTCCCCTTGCTCGAAACAACAAATAGGTATCCTCAACCCTTCACAAAGTCCTTCTAAGAGACCCTATGCCAATCAGTGGGAAAATCTGATGATACTCGAGGAATTCAGGATTTTATTACTTCACCTGATGCATGCATGTGCTAAACAGAACCTCTCGGGCACTTTCTCTAAGCCTCCGTACCCTCATATTTATCTTTCAGGATCTAGTCCTTTTTCCCCTAGCTGCTAGCGGGAAAACCCCCCTATGACTACACCAGGGTTTAGAATGTAGGCAGATCAATTAACCGTCTAAAATTCAACTACTTCTCTAAACTACCCCAAACATACCAAAACTCATACAAGAAAACAAATGAGGGAGATCGGGTAACTATACCTCTACTCCACGTATGGTGATGATCCCCTCATGCTTGGAAGCTTTGTTGACTGCATGCCTCCTCCAAGGTATGACCTTCATTAAAAGATTGACAAAGAGAAAACTACAAGCATGTTGTTTCATATAAAAATTAGGTTTAGGTTTTAGAATGTCAAAACATAAACCAATATAAGCATCTAGTACACCATGATTTGGGACAGGAAAAGTAATTATTTTATTAATAACTCAATCATTATACATTTAAATTCAAAGCTGACTACTGCTCCATGAACCTGGTCTGGGATCCTCTTCACCAAGCTCCAAGTGCACCTTTGTATAGCATCTCCTCTCAACCTTCTGATTTATTCTTGGGAAGTGAATGGGTTCTAATGGAGGAAGAAGGGCTAATGGGGAAATGTTGAGGCAATTCTCACAAAAGGGTTGCAATAACTTGGGCAAGGAGGGGATGTGAAAAAGGAAGAGTTTCACTGTTCTTATGTCTAGATTTAAAATGCTACCCCAAAACATCTTTTTATATGACAAAAGGATGGTTATTCGGTTGGGTGACGAGCTATAGGCGGTGGATTAGTTGGAAAACTGCCCAACAACCCATAATCTCAATAAATTCCTTGCAACTTTTTATTTTTTGAAACTTTTTCAAGTATACACGGGTTGTAATAGTGAAACATGCATATGTATGTGATATTTAGTGGTGCAGCAAGCGTATGTATGTGGGAAGTAGTGGTGCAAGGCATGTACATCTTCAAAAAAAGGGTTTTTAAGAAAAAAAGGTCAATAGTGCTTTGGAAAAAAATGCAAGTAAGAGGGCCAAAGGCTAGGTATGCATGTGTAGAGAAATTTAGGGTTATAATAGATTCCCTCTAATGTGTGAGGTCAGAAGAGAATCTTATGGCCGAAATACATTACAAAATATTTACCAATGTACGAAATGAGTGAGCCTGGGTTCAAAATTCGAGAGGTATTGGCTCCAAAATAACAATTGTATCTTCGAGGTGAGAATACCCATGCTCGGGATGAAATAAATCATGGATGCCAATCAAATACACCATAGATCCATGTCATATAACTATATAAAGTGTAGCCACGAGCAATACACAATGGATACACATCTCAAAATCAAATATATGCAAGTATAGTATCTATCTTCAGGAAATCAATTGCACCCGATGGATGGAGATGAGGTCTTCATAGCTCGAGTAATAACTTCAAGATCTTCAAAACGTGGGTAGGAGTATAATGTAAGTGTGTGAATTCACTACCTAGAGGTCTTCAATGGCTCATCGGGAAAATAAAAGAGGATCTCGATGACCAGGAAGATAACTTCATTGATTTTGAATCGGGACTTGACTAGACTTTCGAGATGGCCGACTCATGAGGTCAAGAGAAAAACTGCAGAAAGTCCCACTTGGGTTGGGTGAAACTTCCCTTGGAAAAAATCATGAAATATGATCAGACTCAGGTAGCATGACATTGACATAAGTTCACGATGCAGGAGGCAACGCAAACTCTCCATGTGTTTGGAAGAGTAACCAAAAGGAGGAGGACACAACTCTAGGTAGCAAGAAAAACTTCCTAAGGTCATAATAGATCCCAATGCTTGATGAACAAATGGAAGGATGTGCTTTGTCCAAGGGTGACGCATTGTTCTGCAAAAAAAGAATATATATTTCCCGTCCCCTCTTTTTGGGTTTTTTTTTATTTTTTTTGTCTTTTTCAATTTTTAAAGGGCTTGAAAAAGAATAAAAGAATGTTACATTACAAAGTAGGAATGAGTGTTGCAAGAAAGCATACTAGTTCCAAGCACAAGGAACACATTAATTCTTAGAGAAAGGAGACATGTGCAGGAAACGGACACTCGGGGAAAATTCCTCGATGGGTCAAGGTGTCAGGTCGCAGAGGAAAAGTGCTACAAGGCTTGCGTATAAGGAATGCTCCAAAGGTTCATTTGAGAGCAGCATGGAGCCAACATTAGGCAAGATACACAGCGATGCAAATGCAATTATAAAGACACAATGAAACCCCCTTCAATGTGTTTTTAACGAGCCCAAAGAAGGTAATCTCGATAGTTTTTTCACGTATAGAGAGTCTAAAAAAACGTAAGAAAAGACTCCAAGGAGTACCTTTTTCAAAGATAGTCTAGTCGGCTCAAAAAAGGGGTAAAATGGCACCAAAAAGTCATCTTTTCAAAACCATTTTAACGAATGTGACAAATACAAGACCACTCGACAATCTTTTCAATTTTAAGGAGTCTGAAAAGAGCTTAACTATGGACTCACTATCTTTTTCTAGATTTATTCTCCTTAGCCCAAAAAAGTATAAAAGTTACTGAGGAGAAATCTCTTGGCAAGATGAAACTCCTTAGGAATATTGTTTTCCTTCATAATCCATAGGCGAGGAAAAGTGGTAAACTCATTCCAGTAGATTTTCTTCTATACCAATTTAACAAGTGTGAAGGAACAAGGTCACTCGATGATCTTTTCAATTTTAGGGAGTCTGAAAAGAGCTTAACTATGGACTCTGTGGGGGTTCATTTTTCGTAAGTAATTTCCAAGGCCCAAAAAGGTGATAAACCAAAACCAAGGAGAATGTTTCTTTTTCGTAAATTTAGTCCCTCAAGCCCAAAAAAGGGTTAAACTTATACCTGAGAATACTCTTCTAGTGAATTGAAGTTCCTAGAGTATACCTTTGTTCATACAGTTTACCATCTAGATCGAAAAATGGGTAAACTATCACCAGACAGACGTGCCTTCAAATTTGAGTTTGGTGAGCGTGAAGGGCAACAAGATCACTCGACAATATTTTCATGTTTAGAGAGTCTGAAAAGGGATTAAAGAAGACTTCAGAAGGTTACTTTTCTTAGTTAATCTAGACAAGATCGAAAAGCATAAATGCAGTATCATCGGATGTTGTTGTCATATTTCAAAGCAAGATTGAAAGACAAAAAAGCGTGCCCATTTTTGGAGTCCTAAGGGTGAGGCCCAGAGTGATGGTGCATCAAATGAATGAGGCCCAATCTCGTAATCATGATAGGACTAACAGGGACTCCTGAGCCTAAAGTCATTACAGACAACATGGACACCAAAATGCAACAAGGATATATCTAGGGAATCCATGTAAAGGTAGGCTATACCACATAATTACGACACTTATAAAGTAGAAATGATGGTTCTATGTCGCACGTTGGTGGGATCAATCCTATGGCAAAGTGGAAAAGACAACGAGATGCAGAAAGTGGATGTGAAATCCTAACTTACATGTAAAACGTTGGAAAAAATGACTTTTACGAAAGGATGTTTAAATTGACCCATCTCCCAAAACATTTACCAAACCAAAAAGGAAAAGTGTATCATAACATCCAATAAGAAACTCGAGAATAGAATTAAATTATTTCCAAGACAGAAAAAATGACAAAGGGGGTCAAAAAAGTGCCAAAAAGTGAAAAAACATTCTATAAATAGAAGGTGACAACTCATTTTCACCGTTGTAATTTGAAAATTGACCAAAAGTTCCCAGTCTGAGTCCTAGAGAGACTGTATGGGGGCATGTGGCCTCCTTCCCAGTAGTATGCATATGGGAAGCACTACTTCCACAATAGGGGGGAGGGAGGACCATAGAGACCTTTGATGAAATTTTCTTTGTCTGGTGGGCACAACAAATTCCAATGATAGAGGACTACCCCTACACTGGAATCAAATTCTCCAAAGATCCAGACATTCCCATACCTCCCGGAGAGGGGCGAGGAGAGATAGGTACATATTTTTGAAGTTATTTAATTTTTAATTTATTTTATATATATCATTTTTATATGCATCAGAGTATTGAACTTTGTATATGTTATGTACAGATGTGGGACCAGTGTGCCCGATGGATTTCACGAGGTCTCGACGGCATCCTTGACCAGAGGCGGGACTAGCAGTAGTTGTTGGACCAGTAGCCGTAGGGGGACCTCTAGCCAGAGAGGTTGAGATAGTTTTGAGGAAGTTGGAGTGGAACCTCACCGTGCTCACTCATACAGTTCCTATGGTCGAGATCAAGGATCTCCCACCTTCCATGCAGCCTTGGGTCCAACATTTTCGGCATTTAGACAATGTCATCATTCACTACGGTAGGGACAATAGGCCCCAAACTTAGATAGGCTAGACTATTATGTGTCAAGGGAACCTTTTGTATATTTTTTAGGGCATAAGCTCCGTGATGTATACCGACCCTTTTTTTTTAGGCATTCATGCCTGCCTATGTACTATTAACATTTTGACATATATATATATATATATATATATATATACATCTTTATTCGTCTTATGGATCACTTTTTTTACAAATGTATGTACATGTGTATGTGTGTTCTTATTTTTATGGTTGTGAAACATCCCAACTTAATACTTGATTAGCTAGAGTATATGTTATTTGATTTAATCTCCTAGGAACATGGATATAGGTAATGTAATAAAAGTAACATTCTAAGAGACATACCCTAAGGAAACATTGATGAAAATTAGGATCATAAATGCGGTAAACTCCATTTAAATGGGACACAACCAGTTGATCATCTAAGTAGACCCAAAGGTGAGAGATGCCATGCGACAAAGCATCACAAAGAAACTCTATCATTGCCCTGTACTCGGTGACTTTGTTTATGGCGTCACCTAGATAGATACCTCCGGAAGATAGCGACTGGCCTCCAGGTGTGAAAATAACCCAAGATGAAAAGGAAAGCCTCTGAGTGTGTCAGCTAGTGCCATTCGTGAACCCAAAGAACACATCTGGTTCGCTTGACATTTTCCACAGTGAAAAAATATGACATAAATAACGACACATCCATAAAACAAAAAGACAAAAACTGTAAAAGAACTATACATATGTACAAGAAGTTACCCAAGCGACCAACCTAAGAGTAATACTTATTGAGGTAGAGCCCATTTATAGGCTCTGCCAAGGAATTTTCTCAAAGTCAACCAGACGGTAAGTTCCCTTCTTTAAGACCTCTTTCATGATGAAAGGTCTGAACCACATGGGTTTGAACTTGCCTGCCCCTAGGGTATCCTTGTCTTGGTCATAGACCAGGACAAGATCGCCTTCAGAGAAAATATGAGGATGGACGGACCGATCATATTGACACTTGAATCATTGCTTATGAGCCTCATTAGTCGAGGTTGCATCATGACGTTTCTCATCGAGATGATCGAGATATAATAGGTGTTTCTCAAGCGGTGAAGTGTATGATAGTAACTCCATTTCCAAATTTAAATATGGGATCTGGAACTCAATAGGAAAGACTGCTTCCAGCCCGTATACGAGTTGAAAAGGCGAGAAACCGGTGGAATTCTTTATAGAAATTTGGTAGGCCCACAACGCTGACTACAACATCAAATGCCAATTTGACTTGGGAAAACTGATCGTTCATTGAAAATTAGTCTTGAGAGACTTATTCACAGCTTCCACCCGACCATTTTCTTATGGGTAGTAGAGTGATGAATTTTCTTGCCTCAACCCAAGATTTTATGTTAACTCGGGCATCATTTTGTTTTGGAAGTGACTACCATGGTCAATGAAAATCTCCTTTGGGATGCCAAACCTTGCTACTATCTGGTTAAAAAATAAGAGAGTTGGTGTTTCTCTATCATTTTTAAATGTTGGCATAGCCTCAACCCAATTTGGTAAGTAGTCTATCGCTACGGTGATATAATGATTCCCCCTGGCTAAAGTCGAGTGACATGTAGCAAAATCAATCCCCCACTTACTGAATGGACCAACAACGATGACGGGAAACATGGGGGCAGGATGTGCCCACATCTTCCAAGAGAATATCTGACATGGGTGGCACTTCTTCACCGACTCAACACAATCCTTTATTAACGTAGGCCAAAAGTAACCGACACGTATAATCTTTTGGGCTATTGCCAACCCAGACAAATGACCACCACATGCTCCAATGTGGCAGTCATTCATAATGAACTCTGCTTCCCCATGTATAAGACACCGAAGAATAATGCGATATACACCTTGACGATACAAAGTGTCATCGATTATGATATAGTTTCGTGCCTGATGGAAAATTTGTTGATGCTCATCGTGGGAAGTAGAAGCAGGGCACTCCAAAGTTTGGAGATAGACTAGTATATCTCCATACCATGGGTTCAAAGATGCGATCAGAAAAAGATCTTTTTTGATAGGTGACTTTTCGAGCGTGTCCTCACTAGATTCAACTGGAAGTTCCGAAATAAGTTCCGCAAAGACCAACAAATTTTTGGATTTCACGAAAACAAAATCCACGCAAATTTCTAGAGGATTACAATCCATCTACTGATATTTCCGCCAATGACCTGTCCTGTCAACATATATTGAAAGGGGTTCACAACGACAATGAAGGTGGTCTTGTGAAGAAGAATGTAATGACAGAACCGTTGGACAACATGCATTGTTTCCAAAGAAAGCATCTCAACATGAGAATAGTTGGGTTCTGGGCCAACTAGGCCTCAAATCAGGTAATAAATAACATGATCATCGAGCATATCATCCTCTTGAAAAAATACCATGTCGATGGTTGAATCTGTAGTGGCCAAGTACAATAATAAATATTTTTTATAATCAGGAGGCCGTAGTAGAGGGGAATACGTAAGGGCATGTTTCAATGATTCAAAAGAGAATTGAGCAACTTTGTACCAATAGAAAGGGAATCCATTTTTCACTAAATGCATAAACCCTTTAGTGATCTTGGCATAGGTCATGACAAAACGTCAAAGAAAGTTCTCTTTCCCCTATAATATATGAAGTTGGGGTATTGTGCACGGGGGAGGCAAATGAACTATCGCCTCAACCTTAAGAGGATCGACCATCATCCCTATTGTCGAAACAATGAAACCTAAGAGATGACCCGACATCATTTAGAAACTACATTTGTTAGGATTCAAGAAAATCTGATAGTAGGGACATCCTTTGAAGATTAGTCGGAGATGTGTGGGATGGTCATATCTCTTGCGAGAGCGTTATGCTAGATCATCAAGATAAGCCTCGACTATATGTTTAAGGTAGTGGAAAGAAAAAGACATGGCCCGCTAAAAAGTGGCTCCTACATTCTTTAGGCCAAAAGGCATCTTACGATAAGCGAATGTTCCCCAAGGATAGATAAAAGTTGTTTTATGATGGTCTTCGGGTTTGATATGAATTTGGTTATATCTCGAAAAACCATCCATGAATGAAAATACCTCGTAGCTTGTGCATTCATCGACAATCTGATAGATGAATGGGGTGGGAAAATTATCTTTCGAAAAAGCCTTGTTCAAGTCACGGAAGTTCATGCACATGTGAATCGTACCCTATTTTTTGTTAACTTGAACGATATTTGACACCCATTCCATCAAATGTACGGGGTAGATAAAACCGTCTTTAAGCAATTTCTCCATTTCATCCTTAATTGTTGTCGCTTTCTGAGGAGTCACTAGACTAAGATTCTATCAGACTGGCTTGGCATGAGGATAATTTGGTATCTCATGTTCGACAATTCTTGGGTCTATACCTAGAATTTCCTCATAAGACCAGGAAAACACGTCGCAAATTTCCTTAAATAAGTTCGTATAAATTTGAATCTCTTCGAGGGAGCAGTCTTCTCTGAAGAAAAAATTCTCCATGACACTAGGGGTTCTAGAGATATCTATAGGGACTAGTTCTTAGATACTCGCCATATTACCCTCAACATAAACTACATTCGTAGCCAGAGGGTCAATAGGACAAGAACTATCTCCATTCATAGTCAACAGAAATTCACCTACCTCTATTCTTCTTAATTCTGGGAGGAAGTAACATCTATGATGGAGATCATCCCAGGGTCTTTTTATACCATTCAATTCCTTGAGAATCACCTCATATGAGGGAAATACTAGGTCTAAATAATCTATAGTGGAAATATAACTTTGAGCCCAAATAGGCTCGAGTACAAGATCTAACTCCAATGCAGGAGTCAGATCAGGGTCGGCCGAAGCTTGTTGGACAATGTTGTATGCAAATTCTACCATGGATAAGGGTATGGCCATGCCAGAATGCCCTATCCCTTCCATCGAGGTCAATGGGGAAGGAATATTCCATGAATCGTGAAAGTAAGTCATTCGAAAGGACGAAATTTGAAAATTTTCATTCCTAGGCCAGTCAGGGGCAGCCGATATAAGATTGTCATTGCCAGAAGGAGGCAGGTAATCGAAAGTACCCATCAATGATGGCCAAAAAAAACCCCTACGTTGATGGTGTTGGTCTGAGGGTTATCAATCATCGGGACCATGGATGCCCCTGATGAAGTTCCAACACTGGATAAGGACAATTAGTCAATGGTCACGATTCGGCCCTCATGTGGAAACAATAAGACCCAAAAAAATGTGGCAACCATTGCATGCATTACATAGGTCCAACTCCTTCCTAACAAAAGGTTGTAGTCAAGGGGCACATTGACCACTTTAAATTTGATGCACAGGGTCTTCCCTCCTAACTGCACAAGGAAAGAAGGAATGATTCCATGTGGTCTTAATGAACGACCATCGAATGCAATAAGCAATGTAGGTGATTGTGACAAAATAGGTTGGCCAATGGCCTTCCAACACACCAACAACATCATGCAATTCTAGGATCCCTCATCAACCATTGTACGAAAGATATTATGAGTAAATTATTTCATGGTGTAAGCCACTACTATCTGAAATGAAATGTGGTAAGGAAGACAAGGTTTCAATTCGGTTGGATCGAGAACGATCACTCTTGGGTTACAAGTCTCTGGAGATCCCAAGGCAGATAACAGAGCCTTTCTCTACGAAGGGAAGCTCTGGAGGACCTCCAAAGAAGACATCGTGCAAGGGGGTTTTTCCAAATCCTCTACAATAGAGTAGTTCTAGGAATCCCTCGCTTTCGGATTATGAGAATGTTTTTTGAACGCACCTTTGGGGATGTGTGTCATTTTTTCTCCCATCGTCTTCTCAATCTAGAGAGGAACTGATGGGTTTGTGGACTCTTTACCCTTTTTGATAGATTTCATCATTCCGTAATCTCGATTCATGGTTTCTATATGAGCATCACCTTTCAAAATTTAAACATTCACGATTGAGGTATTACTAGTAGACATGGGGGGTCCCTGATTACCCCCTTCCGCGCTCGAAGATGTTAAGGATTGAGCCATGTTTTTCCCATGTGGAAATCGGTTCACTAGAAAAATAGGTTTTTGCTGTGCCAATATATTCTAAGCCTCCACAAGTCAAGGGCATAGGTGAGTCGGGTGGTCCTCAGTGCAAAGGTTACATAGATACTTCGACATTATCTTCTCTGTTTCCCCCCCACCAACATTGTTATTAGCCTTTTTCTCCCTTTTAACCTTCTTTTTCTGTTGTTTCTTCTTTCCTTCAGGTTGTTGGTTGGCCTTCGGATTCATTGAATGCACACTGTGTACGTCCGATGTTTGGGTAGGTTTGGTTGGTCGTCGTTTGTTGTATCGAGAATTGTTGCAATTAATTTGAAAACAGATCGATGGAATTTCCTTTTGTTGAGCCCACTATAGCATCGGCATGTGTTCCAGACTTTTGTTTGGCCTTGTCGAGGATGGACTGTGGTGCATATGGAAAAATATCATATAGTAATCCAGACTGAGAGTAAATCAGTTCGAGTTGTTGCGCTCTCATTATCGCCTCCTCCTCTTAAAACACTCCCGAAGTTGCAACATCCTTGTATACAACTGGTACCAAGGACTTCAAGAACCACTCCAACAAGAAATATCGTGGGACCTGTACCTTAATCAAGTTCTTATGACGCTTTCATTCTCAAATATGATCAGAGATATGATTGTCCTTAGTCTTCTCAAATTTGGCCAACAATTCAGTGTCGACATCGTATCTCACGGGTAGCTAGAAATGGTTTAGGAGAACCATCACCAGGTCATTGAAGTAAGAATACCTTGATTGGTTGAGCTCAATATAAAATTTCACAGCACCCATGATAAGAGTGCGTTGAAACAAGCACAACTATACGGAGTCATCTCGCAGCGATTTGGACGAGCACCATAAGTGGAAAGTTGTCACGTGATCACCTGGGTCTTCTCCAGGCTTGCCTTCGAACTTTGGAATATCTGAGGGAAACTTAGTCGGCATGGGGGGGAAATGCATATCATGACAAATCGGGTCGTTAATCAACCTTAACAAGTCTAGCAAGTGTATTGTTTCTAGAAATGGTAGTTTGGGTTGGGTACTATGAACAGGAAAAAGGAGACCTAGAGTTTGACTGGCACCAGGTTGCCAGGAAAACTTGGGTTGTTGTCCAGGGTTCTGGTAGAAACTGTTGCCTTGAATAGCGTACAAAAATTGTGTTTTCTGGGAAATCATCAGTTGAATCCCATAATTGGATGACATGGGTTGGGAGGGGATTTCTCCCTACATTTTGTTCCAAGGATTTTGGAAGGGGATGCCTCCAGTTGATCCGACAAGAATAGGTATTGAGCCCTGCCCAGGGTTCCATTGACCATGGAAGGAGTTTCCCCTGACCGACATCCCTTGTGAGGGAATTGATCCCTGCCAAGGATTCCAAAGTCCTTGTGAGAAGAAAACTCTTATACTTTCCTCCTGTGTAGGAATAGTACCCTTCACAGGATTCTGTTGTCCAAAACTAGGGTTTCCCCCAGCTAATACGACAGCCGAAGAAAAAGTGTTATTACCAAACACTCTGAAAAAAATGGAACAACATGGATCACAGCAGTGTAGTGTAAGATGAAGGTCCTAAACTATCTGCTCCAAACAAGCTATAGTTAGAACTTGGCTCGATAGGTTGCTGGAAAGCATTACCATGCGAGGGGGACAAAGGAGGTATGTGACCTCCATCATAAGGGATAGCATTAAAGGAGACTGAGGTGCCCCTAGTATACCCTTGCATGAGAATATTTGAGCTCCCTGCCCCAAGCCCCATGGTCTGTAAGGTGGAGTAGGTAAGGACTGAGTTCAAATAGAATTCAGGCATCCCATATGAGAATGGAGGGCCCGTCACACTCTATGTAAACAGAGGAGTGGTTGTTGCGGATGATGGTATCGGACCACTACCCGAGGTAGAGGGAGTCAAGACCACTATGGTATGGAATAATGAAGGTGGGTTAGGAGGCAAGATACCCCCTATGGTAGTATCCAAAGAGAGAGTATGAGGACTCCTGAATGAAGTAGCAACATTTGCTTCCATGGCTTCTTGTAAGACTATCTGACGCTCGGTAGGTGTCACCTTAGGAGGGAAAACTTGTACTAATATTGGTGTTGACAAGTCAGTGATCCGAGGGTTGGTTGGGCGGAGAGCTTCTTCTCCAAGGACATAAACATTAGGTTCCTATGGATTCGAATAATCTCCTCTTGGAGCAAGCTCGGGCATAGTTTCTTGCAGCCCGTTCACTTTGAATGACCCTTGTTGGTCAAGTATTTGTCGTAACGGTGGTGGTGGTGGATCTAATGCAACCGGTGACAAGCCATGACTCCTTCATGAACGGTGGAGATCTTAATCTTCCACTTTGTGAAAATATCAATGACACTATAAGGCTTTAACTATCATTTAAAACCAAGTACACACTAGAAAAATTCCTATAAGATAAATCAAGCAAACCACTATCTAGTAGGAAGAATAGTTACGCTAGCCAACACTAGAGAAACTTACTAGTGCAAGTGAAACTTGAACACAGAAGCACCCTCCGGGTATACTCTGCAAAGTGTGACCCAAATTCTTCCCTACGTATCACAGTATACCCCCGCAGTCACCTATGTAAGTCCCTAGAAAATGGGAGACTAGGTTTCTAGCTCAAAAACAGTCACCAGGAAGGTACAGTCGACAGTCGAGTGGATCACAATGAGAAGGATAACAAGTCTGAAACCTACCGAGTGTATCAAAAGAAAGTAGTTCAGAAGAAACCATAGGATCTCAAATGCATTCGAGGTCCACGAAGCTCCCTAGGAAAATGCAAGCGATAATATTCCCATGACAGATCCTCAATATGCATTCCCACTACATTTAGTCCATCCTTGGAGGGGTTATCTCCGTTGCCTCTCCTCACACAACCTCGTGTTTAGCCCCTGTGTTAGAGGGGGTCCTGGATAAATTTCACGTCACTTGACTTTAACACCCCCTAGCTCTGACTTCAATTTTTGTTTAATGACCTTGAAGAGTTTCCTCTCCAACCTAATTCAAGTGCCTAACCCTAAACTAGTTGGTTGACCCTACAAACATAAAAGTCTAATTAATTTTAGTTTTAGCGTTTGTTTTAATGGCTTGATTAAATCAAAGGATATGGCAATCAAACTAGTGATGTTATGAGAGATGAAAAGAGGAGAAAAAGATGAAACTCTGAAATAAAAATTACTTCTAGTTAAAAGTAAATATTTACAACTAACTCTTTGTAACCAACTTATCTTTAACTAACTTTTTCCAAGATCTTTAAAAAGAAGACCTAAAACGAAATTTCGCTTGACTACAAGCTACTTAAGTTTCAAGAAATCAATAAAGAACTTAAAAAATGAACTCTTTTTCCTTTCTAGTAAAATAACTAACTCCAACTACTTTACCAAACTGAAAATGAAAAATCTCTTCTTCTTTTTTAAATTGCTTCAAAGAAAAAAACTGAAAATAAATATGTTTTTCTCTTTTTCAAAGAAAATGAAAGGGGTAAAAAGAACAACAAGACAAGACTGAAACAAATCTTTGGCCTACTGTGGATCGCATGGAATCACAAAAGAAACCAAACAAGTAGATCAATCATTCAAAGACTCACTTAAAACCCTTTCAGAAGTAAACACAAGAAACTTCAAAAAGACAAGTAAATTGAATTCTAACCCAGGCTATGGCAGTAAAAAACAAAGACTCTAAACTATATCAAGAAACATTGAGAAGTATAAACCTCAATCAGGAAAGATGTTGGATGCCTCTTTTTCAAAATGAAACTTTCTTGAACCAGATACGCTATTTTTTCTTCAGCAACCTACGTATGTACGTAGGTTGTTTACTAAGAAGGGCACGTATGTACGCGGTCAAACCCAAAGTAGGGCACGTACACCTATGCACTTCCTTAAAAAATAAAGAGAACATACAGTCTTATAGGGCATGGATAACTGGTATGGCACATGAAGGTGACCATAATCCCTTAAAAGACTCAAAATACTAAATAGAAACTCGAAAGATAGAAAAACCAATCAGACAACCTAAAATTCCCTAAAAAAACCTGTAGGCTTCCCCAGTATGGTCACCAATTCTGCTAGCAGGAAAAACCCCCTATGACTACACTAGGGTTTAGAATGTAGGTAGATCAATTAACTGTCTAAAAGTAAACTAATTCTCTAAACTACCCCAAACATACCAAAACTCATACAAGAAAAGCAAAGATGAGGAAGATCAGGTAACTATACCTCTACTCTGCATCCGGTGATGATCCCCTCGCACTTGGATGCTTTGTTGATTGTACGTCTCCTCCCAGGGATGACCTGCATTCAAATATTGAAAAACAGAAAACTACAAGCATGTTATTTCATATACAAATTAAGGTTAGGTGTTAGAATGTCAAAACATAAACCAATAAAAGCATCCAGTACACCATGATTTGGGACAAGAAAAGTAATTCTTTTATTAATAACTCAATGATTATACCTCTACAATCAAAGCAAACTACTTCTCCATGAACCTGGTCTGGGTTTCTCTTCACCAATATCCAAGTGTGCCTTTGTATGGCTTATCCTCTCAACCTTTTGATGTCTTCTTGGGAAGTGAATGTGTTCTGATGGAAGAAAAAGGAATAATGGGGAAATGTTGAGGCAATTCTCACACAAGGGTTGCAATAACTTGCGCAAGGAGGCGATGTGAAACAGGAAGAGTTTCATTGTTCTTATTTCTATATGTAAAATGAGACCCCAACACCTCCTCTTATATGAAAAAAGGATGGTTATTCGATTGGGTGACAAGGTATAGGCGGTGGATTAGTTGGGAAACTACCCAATAGCCTATAATCTCAACGAATTCCTTGAATTTTTTTATTTTTTGCGCCTTTTGCAAGTATATGCGGACTGTAATGGTGAATCATGCATATGTATGGGAGATGTAGTAGTGCAAAGAGCATATGTACGTGGGTGATAGTGGTGCAGGGCATGTACATTTTCAAAAAAATGGTTTTTAAGAAGAGAAACTCAGCAGTGCTTTGGAAACAAATGCAAGTAAGAGGGCCAAAGGGAAGGAATGCATGTGTAGATAAATTGAGGGTTATAACACCATCAACGATAACATATGATAGAGGACTATGACCCAACTCCAACTGAAAAGGTGCTTCGAAGCTTCGGGCTCCATGTGTTCTCAATTTATAACATGCCAATTCTCATGAACTCCAAATTGACGAAGTTCCGAATTGAAATGAGAGGATCAACAGTCCTCACTCTCTTTCCAAATCAACGTCCCTGATCTCTTCATGCTCTGGCCTTCGTCTAAATTCAAAACACCTCTCCAAAAAACCTCTGGAGTACCAAACCTCTAAAGTTTACAATATGATGCCACACGTCCTCAGAGCATCAACGACCCTGATTAACTCCGGGACTCTTCATTTCAGGAGTTCCAAAGTCTCCAATATCTCAAACCTATAGAGTGTAATATTTCTATAGTTTTGTATCTACTGAAACATGTCCTCTGGTATCAGTGGCCCATATCCACTTTAGCTTCGATAATTTCACGTCCAAACACCCCTTGTTATGAATCTTTGAAGTGTCAAACCTCTGAAATGACTGATTTGGTGACACCTTTCCACTATGATGGATGGGTCAGATCAACTTCAAACTGCATGATCTGATGCCACATGCTCCTAGCGATGAACGACCAAGATCTTCTTTGGCTTTCTGAGCTTCGACATTTTTTTTTCTCCTCGGTGAAAATCTCCCAGAGTGTTATGGCTCCAGAGTTTCATATTTTTTGCCACCTGTCTCTCCTAATGATGGATGGTCCCAATCCACTTCAGGACTTCGAGACTTCAGCTAGTCCTCCATCCTATGCAATTAAGGGGATTAAGTCTAGTGCACTTACCTAAATCCAATTATTGTTGGTCCTCTTTACTCAGATCCTATGGCTAGGATCTATCTTCCTCTCTACACGCTCGTCCTAAAGTCTGGATGTAATATTCAACAGTCTAGATTTATTCTCCAAAGGTGATCTAATGACAATTGTTTCTCCTCCTGCTTATCCTATCAGTTTCCCTTCCAACTAAGGATTTTAAGAAGATTCAAAGGCTATGACCTTTGATCCTCCTGCAAGCCTGACTGCTTGGGGTCTTGACTTGTGCCACTCCTCATGAGCTTTGGAACTTGAAGTAAGTTCACTTCTATGTTCACCTGCATTGCTTCTCTCCTGAGCTTTAAAGCATGCTCAGACTACTAAGGGTCTCGGCCCTATGCTCCTCTAAATGTATTATGGTTCCCTCCTGGAAACTAAACACTCTTCCTCTTGAGATTATGAACTTGGAATAGGCTCACACTATGCGAAATCTGCGTAGTCTTCAAAATCTAATCCTAGAAAGGGTTCTTGGTCTCTACGCACCTTCCAGAGTCTTTATGCACAATTGCACTACTCCTCCTAAACTTTGTAAAGTATGAAATACTTTACCTCTGGAACACTCCTTGTGCTTGTCTCCCTCAAGACCTTCTCAACACTGGTCTAAGTGTTGGCATGGTGCACACCTTGCACGGGCATATTCTTGGGTCTTGAACTCTTTAGGCTCACTGATGCACATTCTGCACCTTCTCAAAGAACACTTGCAGAGCGCATCCACAGAGTGTTCAAAAAATCCAGTTCTCCTCAATCTCTCCAACACTTCAGAATGGTGTTGGCTTTGTGCACATCTTGCACCTGCTCAAATCATTCCTCATTGAACATTCCTTTAGAGTATTCAACAACTCTAAAGTACTTCCTCCTTCAACTAGGTACCAAAGTGTTCATCAACTCTGGGGTATATTCCTTGAGACTCTTATTTCAAAGAAATCTAAAAAGAGTTCTCTTGTGCACTCCTTGCACTGGCTCAAAACACTCCTTGATGATCTGATAGAGTGTTCAAACAATTTGTTTCTTTTGAGATTTTAATCTGGCTCAACCTCAAAGGTCTCTGTCCCTTTAGTCTCTAAAGGGATCCTGGTGCCATCCTGGGAACTTCCTTCTCAATGCACTGCTTGCAGAGCTTATAGAGTGATCAATAACTCTAGTTGTTCTTTCTTTGCACAAGATTTCCTCTAGATTTTTCAGTAACTCTAGTTGTTCATTCTCTGCACAAGATTTCCTCTAGATTGTTCAGTAACTCTGAGGCTCTTTCTTATTTTGTAATTATTCTGGTGTGCCCACCTGGCACGTTTTATTTTGAAATTGAACAAATTCCAAAACATCCAATCCTTGCATTGGATATAGAGGTATCTATACCATGTCGTGCACTCCTTTCACAAGCCTAAAGAACCCATAATTCTTAGAAAAACTCACAAAGCTATAGAAGTATATCTTCCTACTACAAATGAAAACTATTCATGCATCTGTTGGATCATGTTGTCATTGATGCCAATGGTTTGATTGATTGATGTCATTGATTGATGTCAAGTGATTGATTGATGTCAAAGGATTCATTGATTGATGATTGATGTAATAT
>JZKD02S1700012.1:5922-27724 GCA_000966675.3 Picea glauca | reverse complement strand
TTTTGAATCATCTTGTACTTGAACATTTAAGTGGGGTAAAAGGAGGTTGCCCCCTCGAAGAGGCTTATTATCTGAAATTATCTCTTTTTTAAGGTGTTGAGTACTTTTTCTGAGGATTTTCTATGCGATATTGATATTTGGTTATTAACATCATCCATCGTCTATCCCAAGAGAGTCAGTGGGAAAGAGATCTTTTGTCAAAACTTTTATGATGGCTTCTCTCTTTTTAATGTCCCAAGAAGGATTTAATTTGTTTTGTTTTGTTGATAGTTTTTTTTTGTTTTGGGAACAATAAAACAAAACACAATAAAAACTTATATATAAAAAAAAACTCATTAAAAAAAATAAAAATAAAAAATAAAATAAACAAAACTAAAGCAATAATCTTTTATTTGCAAAAAGGAAAAACATTATAAAAATATTAAATATTAAAAATATATATATAAATAAATAAATAAAAATGTAAATGGACTTTTTTACAATCCCTAAAAACAATGTCGAAACAAGTTTCTTCGATTTTACTCCATGCAAGCAATCAACAATGAAACAAGCGTGCGCGCAATGACCACGACAAGAGGTATAAAAATGCATTTTATCTTTTTGCATTTGTACTTATTTTTGCATCTTATGTTTTTCTTCGAACATCTCACAAGTTTTCATGCAGGATTTGTACTAAGTTTTTTCAGGTGCGCGGTTGATCGCATCTTGCTGTTGAAGTGATTTTCTAGAATCACAAAACTTAAAAAAAAAAACATACTTGCATGACTTCTTGAAGGATTTGAGTCTTATCCCACACATCATGACGTTTTTTGTTACACAAAACCTATCCATACAACCATTCCACGTTGGGAATTCTTTCCTCGCATATCTCCTTCAAAGCGTATTGGTCATCCCTATGATGAAGTCTATCTTCCATTTCCTTATCCTTCATGACTTCGCACACGCCTATCTTTCTGAGTCGCATACATCTCTTTATCTTTTCCCACTCATTTTTCCTTGTCAATAAAACTATCCATCTCCCTTTCCATGACTACATTGCCTTTCCATAAACACTGTTGCTACTGAGATATTTCCTATAGTCCTACCAATATTTTTATCAGAACTCGTGTTAACTGATGTGGGATTCCTTAAGGCCCACCTTTCAACAGGTCTTGCCCCATCGACCGAAACACCTTATCTGGGATATAGACTAGAGTTCCTTTTGAGTACCTAGAGACTTGCATGCCTTAATGGAAAGTTCTCTCGCTGACAATCATGGGAATACATCACTGTCCCTTGATCTTCAGATATTGCAAGTGGCTCGACATCAGCCCATTCATTCGCACTTTGCAATATGTACTCGGGTACCTTGGCACTCATTGACATCAATGGTGAGTTTTCCTCACATTGGTTAATGACATTCATCAATGGTCACTAATCCAATGACTTATATTCATGCTCGACATCAACACATTCATTCGCATGACTAGAATTGTACCATCGGGTTTAGCAGTGGGTGAAGACTATACACTTTTCTATGACTCCATCAACAGTTGCAACAGTATTTTTCCAGTCATATGAGAGTACCACAGTTCCACTTTCATACTTCATCTTTTCCATGATTCATCAGCAGCAGTTCAGATTCCTCCAATTCGCATTCTCTGGTCCAACAGTTACAACAGTCGCAACTACAGCAGCAGTCACCTTTCACATGGTCTTACAGCAGTGACATCTTCCATGCTCGAGCAGCCACATCAGCCATATTCCTATTACACAGTTCATCTACGTTTTAGGTAAGTGGAGGTATGTTGTTTTCTACTCTTTAATCATGCAATTCCTTACATGTTAGAGTGAATGAATTTGGAAAAATACCTCACCATGCTCCCTTTCCTTTTCGCTTCTATGACTCATGCCATGTTGCATGAGGACATGCAACCAATTCAGTTGGGGGGTAGGGAACTATATTCTCTATCATCAGTCCATTTTTCCACTACCATCATTCCATTTTTCGTCTCATTTACCATTTACCAACATTTTTTTATTCCAACGATACTCTGTTGCACTTTGCTTCATAAGCATTGATACACATATTGGCATGATTCACAAATATGCAAAATGGATTTATTATACTCAGTGATGTTTCCTTATGCACATTGATAGCTTATTTTTTCCAATGGTGTGTGGGTAAATTATTATCATAACAGCAAGAGAATAAATAACGAAATGAATGTTGTTTACACAAGAGCCAACATTTTATTATTATAACAAGACAAAAAAAAAATAACGAAATGAATGTTGTTTACACAAGAACCAACATTCTTTATATTCATGGTTGTCACACAACAACCAACCATAAGAAAATGTCAGTTGTTACTCATGTAAATCCCATCCTGGAAATATTCATTATCATCACTCAAAGCCAAAATTCAGATGCCAAAATTTCTTGAGAAGATCCATGCACAGTTGCATGAGGACATGCAACAAGTTCAATTGGGGGGTATGTTGGGACTCAGAAATGTTATATTGTCATCCAACTTTCCCTTCATCATTCTTCACATTTAATTGCCCCATTAACCTTTCATGATACAATTTTCATAATTAAATATGGGTTTAACCTTATTATTTTCCAAATCATTTATTTTAGTATTAAAAGGGAATTTGTGATTAAATATTATAAAATTGACATGTTTTCATATATATCTCNCAAGGAGAAGATCATGGAGTTTTGGTTGTCATATATTATTCAAGATATATGAGAGATATGTTTGAGGATTTGAAGGGATAATATTTTGTAATAATGAAAAATTGGTTGAGAGAAAAGTGGATTTGTACTTATGAGATGTTTATCTTCTTTTCAAATCTCTCATGTATAAAAGAGAGTGTCCTCTCTTCATGAGAGGAGAAGAATTATTATTATGTATTAGGAGAAGAATTATTATTATGTAGATTAGAGGAGAATTATTATGATAAGATAGTTTCTTGAGGAGAATTTTTATGATGTAGATTTGATTAACAAAGAGACTCCTTTTGTAAACCTACTTGTTGAATATTAATGCAAGTTTGAGTTCAGTGATCTTGTGTCTCGTATAAATTAGCATCTGGTGATCTAAAATCTTCCATGTTGGCATTGGCAAGGGCCAGTGATCCATCTTGGTAAGCTTATTGTAAATTGTTAGTGTAGATTTTCTTTTCATGTATTTGTTATTTTGATTTCATATTATTTTGTTTATTCGAATTTGTTGCAAAGTGTCGTAATGCAGGAACAGTTGGATCTCCATATTTCACCATACATGAGCTTTAATGGAGAATCCCACTTGTTAGTTTAGTTGCTCCAAGAGATAGAATCAAAGTTCATCTTTTCTTTTCATGAGCCATCAATGAACATGTCCATCACATGAGCAAGAGATTTTGCTTGTTTATGAATTTTTCTTTCCACCTTTCGAATTGTGTAAAGATTGTCATTTTTAAAAGTGTGTTGGTTTCTAAATGGTTTTCTTATCTAGATATACTAAATAGACATAGGAACCTATCTGTTATTGGCACATATAGTGCATCAACTCTACTAATTATGAATCTTCGTTGATAATTTATGTTTGGTAATATATTATGCATATAATTGCACCAACACCATTAATGACAGTCATTAATATGATGGGGACAACCTCTGTGGTCGGAGAAAGGATGAATCTGAATACGATCTGAATCCATATGCCACACGAACCTAGTCTAGCCACAACGTTTATTTCCATTTTGGTACCACATCTAAAGTTTGTTAAACCATAAAGTTGTGTTATGCAAAGATGCCATCGAAGTTCATGCCCAGATAACCAACCGTCAAACACAAAGGTCTGAAATCAGCCACGTCCTTATTCCACTCATGCAAATAAGTAAATGACATAATCGCCCAATAGGATTTACCCTGTTAAACCGTCCCATCAGACAACTCAGATCTTGTTGTGTCCATACAGTCATGATGAACAACAGTTACTGATAAACTTGCCCGTTAAGACAAGTATAAGGCCCTGAGAACTCACTCGCGAATGTATCATTTCCAAAAGAATCATAGCCATTTCCAAATTCAATATAGTGACCCAGCCTATACCATTATGAAATATGCAATCCTTAGCTTTCCACAGAAGTCTGAATGGCGAGAGCCACAACCAGTCGAAGTGCCATGTCTAAAGAAGTGGTGCCAGATGAGCCCTATGACCCCTTGGTTGAGATCGTGGGTGATCTCAAAGGGAAAGTGGAGCATGTTAGGCTCTCCGACCTCAACCTCACGAATTCAGTCTTGTTCCCTCAGATGCACACATCTATCTTTTGGGAGATGGCCTCGGATGGAATCAGAGGTATGCAATTTGTTCCAAAAGAAGACTTCATCAACTTATTCAATTCGACCATCATGAACCTGAGATACCTATCAGTCTTTGGTACCACGGGTGAGATTGCGCAGTGCTTAAAATTTCTGATAAGCAGGGTGCATGACAGAATTTTATGGTTGGAAAAGCAGTATCCAATCCATGTTGAATACATCCAGTAGCTTACGGGACTATCCTCCCAAGGAGAGGATGTGTCGAAAGGATTCCAGGGTCCTGGTAAACACGGGAAAAAGAAAGGCAAGCTCAGCCTGTATGAGAAATTCAACACGAAGAGGGGAGGACGCACAACAGTAATTCAACCAATACTACCCGAGACCATCCAGACTGGATGTTACATCATAGCTAGCAAGTTTATGAGATCATACTATAAAGGCGAATTCACTCTAGATGCATTATCAGTCGCCGACTTTTGTGCCAATGGAGCATTGTTCAATTGGTGTAGTTACCTGCTGGAGGAACTACTAGTATCTTGTGAGGAAGCGCAAGAGGAGGGAGGAACCTTCACTTATGGATACCTACTTGTGGAATTCACAATGTTCAAATGGAAGCCACCTATGGGCATATAACTGACAATACTAGATAAGGGCCGCATGGCGAAGATTTTCGAGCCATGGCAGTCTAGACCAGACTTGGAGAATACATCCTTCAAAACCGCAACATTTGCTAAATGGTATAATGGTCTGATAGACGCAACACAGAGGTTGTGTATCCCGCAAGATATCCTCAACTGCAATATGAGAAATATCTCCTTTAGCATGAACCACCACCATACATTTGTCTAGCCGAGACATGTCAGCAGGGAACATTTCCACACAAGGATGCTACCATTCTATCTAGACAAGGAGGCCTTTGACAAGGAAGTCATGTCATGGCCAAGAGTCAAACACGACCTACGTAAGTAAGGGATGCATTACATTTTTCATGCGGAGCTACTGAAGAAAAAACACAAGGAAGTAGGAGAAGGACCGAGCTCAGGCCCAAAGTTGAAGAAGCTAGATGCTCTAGTACAATCAAACTCAGAGGAGGAATAAGAGATACAACAATTAGAGCAGAGGAAAAGACCATCCCTCTTTCAACTACCATTTGATGCCGTGTTTTCAAGTGCGAATGGTAACCAAATCTTGGGTGTTCTGTTCGGTACCGAACCATTGGTGAAGAAGCCCAGAACCGTGGTCTCGCTGAACAAATCTCGGAACCCCCAACCCCTTGCATTAGCCGCCCCCCACACCCACATAGTAGTCAAATCCACGACTATCATTCCTATTCAGGATGACCCAGAGCCTGAAACAATTCCATACACATTCGTCACTGAGCACCCTCCATCACCACCACCACCCCAATCACCAAACCCTGCCACCACCAGTCCACATCAGACCACAACCCCAGAGCTGATGCAACTTGATCAACCAAAAATAGTGGAGAGACGACTCCCATAAATAACTCGAGAGTCACCCAAACCAACATTAGAAGTTTTTGGTCCAGACCCCAAAGCACCAGAGCAGAGCACGAAGCAGAATGGTCTGAATCCAGACACCCAAGAACAACAGCCTAAGTGTGCAGCGCAAGGAAAATATGCCCAAACTAGAGAGGAGCCGGAAGCCGAAAGTAACCAACAAATCACCTCCCCAACCAAGGGTGAGTGTGCCCAATAAATCAAGGTGCATGAAGAAGAAGCACCAGAAGAGCCGGAGATACCAGATGATCACAACAAACCAGAATCAACAACCGAGCAGGGTACAACATCCGCATCAACACAAATGGAGCAAGTTCTCCAGAACCCTCAGCAATGCGTAGAATTGATGCAACTCAACATAGCCATAATAGAGGTTATGACACTTTTTCCCATAGTGCTAAGGTTGAGGATCACACTAGCCCACCAATGGAGGAGGAGGTAGAAACCTGCTCGAACCATTCAATGGCCAGTGGACTTCCACTGCAGACACGAGCACCCAGTGACGTAGCTCCTTCATTCACAGACCTGGTACAGTGGCCAGGGACACAATTATTTGGATTAATCTGAGCATCAATGGACCAATTAGAGCAAAGGCTCGAGGAGGCTAAGAGATTCGTCGAGGTTGCAAGGAAGGAAGAGTTCATCACGCAAACATGCAGAATGCAGGAAGCACATGAAAAACTCCAAGTCCGACGCAAAATGGAAAAAGTGCAGGAAAGACTTGTTGAAGCCTGGTTGGATATTCAAAAGGTTGCACCCAACCTACCCGAAGCTAACGAGGTAGGCGATCCAGAGTAACAAATCGAGCTACTAGAAGAAGCATGGACACAACTCGCACTGAGCAGTTGGAAGCAAAGCTACAACAGGTCTAGTAGGAAGTAGAGAAGTAGCCTCAACAGCTGCAGGAGTAGATGCAAAAGATAATATTGTAAGGTAACAACACCCGAGTAGCATTGCACAAGCACACAGCGGAGTGCACCAAAATATTTAGGGAAGTCAGTGACTAGATGGGCATCATCACTCGATGAAACCAAGTCTCAGAGGAGGTGCGCACAAATATATAGATGTTGAATGGAGAAGTTGCGGACACAATGGACCCCATGGAGCAACAGCAAAAGTTCGACCAAATCTAGCAGGCTGACAATGAATTGAATACACTCTATGAGGCACAGACCGTAGCCAAGAAGGAGCTACACTAATTTTGACTTGTAATTCAAACAGCCTACATGCAAATGGATCAAGTTGATGCAACAACATATTCCAAGTGGAACTTGTTGGTTGAGGCCAAGCAAAAGGAGTATAGCAAAGAGATGACCTAACATTTTCTTGTAGAGGTATCACTCCTCGCCCGAAAATGGAAGGACAAAGTTGGAAGCTTTCAAGGGGTGAAACAACAAGCCTTAGAGTTAGTACCAGAGTTGGGCCCTTTGTTTGAAGAGGTAAAAGAAGAGAAAGCACAAACATAAGAGCCCAAGGAAGAAGAAAATACAGACAAGGGAAAACAATATATGCTCCTCGAGGATGTGAAAGAACCAAGCACTTGACTCGAGGATGAGTCAAGGATTGTGGTCAGAGCCTGTTGGGTCCTTCATTTTTGGATAAGGAATTGTGCAGGTTTTGAATGAGAATGAATTGTGCAAGCTTCATCAGAGGCCTGGAGAAAGAGAAACAAAAAGCAGTTGTGAAACTCAGTGCAATTCCAGCTAAGAAACAAACGGTTGCAACAGAACAAGAAAGCGTGCAAGCCGAGAAGGAAGACACAACCCAACCTATATATATGGATGAACATAATTGTAAGAGGGTTGGTTGATTGATTTAATCATTCTTGTTGTTATTTTGTTGGTTGGGTTAGTCAGATTAGTTGTTTATGATTGTTGTAAGTCGAGTTAATTCAAGTCTTGAGTCTGTAATGAATGGGATCTATCAGTTTGAGAATTGGATCTCTCCGACATGAGTCCAGAGCCAAGAGTCTGTACAGTGCACTACTATGTGATTCTGAATCTGTAATCAGAGAAGGATTCTGAAGATAATATGCAGAAGGACATAAATTTTCAAATATGATGTGTCTCTGTGTGTTTAATTATGCATTACAGTAATTCCTTATGTCTTATGAGTTCTATTTAATGGTTCTACATTTAAATGAGTGCTCGCAACGTAATTAGGTTCGATTCTTTCACATGTATGTGTCATATCTGTTCATGTCTCTTGCGCAAAATCAGGAACGAGTCATGAAGGCTCTATGGATCCTCTTAAGCCTTTTTCCCTACCCTTCCCTATATATATGTCTCAACAGCACTTCAGGTGAGACTTCTTCTCTTTGGGGGATATGAAAATGATAATGCTCTAGACTACACAGTTCCTTTTGTTGGTAACCTCAGAAGGAATTTGGTCTGATCAAACTCGCACCAATAGAAATGAGAAGACTTGCTCAATTTATCCACCATGACCATGATGGCATCATTTTGCTTGGTCGATTTTGGTAATCCAGTGATGAAATCCATGGAGATGGTTTCCCATTTCCATTTTGGGATCGGTAGGGGCTGTAATAATCATGTTGGATGCCAGTTCTCTACCTTAACTTGCTGGCATTGTAGGCAATTAGCTAGATAGTTATCTATGTCTTTATTCAACCCAGGCCAATAGAATTGTTTCCTAGTGGCCGTGATCATCTTCTAATATCTTAGGTGACCAGTATATGGTTTCTTATGTAGTTCATCCATTATGAACCTCTTCAAGTTGTCACAGTTGGAAATATACAATATGTTTTTGTAAGTTAGCAGCCCTCCCTCGAGCATCTGGTAGCCTTCATACTGCCACCCTGTAGGCTTTTGTCTTAGGTATGACATCATTTTCTTGAAGAATGCATCTGTCTCTTGTGAATTTCTGACTCTTTCCCTGACATCCATTTCATAGGTGATTACTGTTGCGAGATGAATCGTTTTTATACTTCTGCTAAGGGCATCGACCACTCTATTTTCCTTTCTTTTGATGTGTTTGATTTTGAAATCAAACTCACTAAGAAGAGCCATCCTCCTAGCTTGTCTTGCATTGAGATTTGATTGATCAAACAAGTGTCTTAATCCATAATGGTCTGTCATAAGAACAAACATCCTTCCCAAGAGGTAGTGCCTCCACATTTTTAAAGCATGTACTATGGAAGCCAAATCTAGGTCATGACTCACATAATTGATCTCATGCTCATTTAATTTTCTAGACACGTAGGAAATTACACGTCCCTCTTGTTAAAGGACTCCTCCGAGTCCTTCCTTGCAGGCATCTGTACACATGAGGAAATCATTATCCGGGTCTGAAATATTTAGCATGGGTGCATGGGTCATGAGGTATTTCAGTTCCTAATATATTTCTTCACATTTTGATGTCTAAATGGATTTGATCCCTTTTTTCTGAAGGGAAGTGATTGGACAGCCAATCTTGGAAAATCCTTTTATGAGCCTTTTATAGTATCCTTCCAGGCCCATGAAGGATCTGATATCCAATACATCCTTCAGGGTAGGCTATTCCATAATAGATATGATCTTATCGGGGTCCAATGCCACCCCTTCCTTAGAAATGACATGGCCTAAGTAATGGACTTTCTTTTGAAATAAGTCGCACTTGATAAACTTAGCATAGAGTTTATGCTCTCTTAGTACTTGAAGTACAAGTCTAAAATGCTCTTCGTGTTCCTCCCCGTTCTTGGAGTATATTAGGATATCATCAATGAAACCCAATACAAATTTTTCCAGGAATTTGTTGAGTACATTATTCATCAAGCACATAAAAGTGGCAGGGGCATTGGTTAACCCAAATGGCACCACCACGAATTCATAGTGACCATACCTCGTTCTAAAGGTTGTTTTGTGGATCTCTTCATCCTTAATCCATACTTGGTGGTATCCATACCTTAATTCTATCTTCGAGAAGATGAAATCACCTCCCAATTGGTTGAACAAGTCATCAATTCTTGGTAAGGGGTACTTGTTCTTTATGGTTGTCCTATTGAGTCGTATGTAATCTATGCACAGTCGGAGTGTGCCATCTTTCTTTTTCACAAACAAGATGGGTGCTTCCCACGAGGATACACTGGTTAAGATGTGTCCTTCTTCTATAATCTCCTTTAGTTGTAGCTTGAGATCAATTAGCTCTGGTGTACTCATCCTATATGGTGTTCTAGATGTTGGTACCGCTCCCAGTGTAAGTTCTATCGAGAAGTCAATATCCCTTCTCAGAGGTAGACCTAGTACTTCTTCTAGGAACATGTCCTTCTATTATCTTAATATGGGGTGGTCCTCTAGGTTTGGTTTGCCATCCTCAATAGATTCCAATACCTGTATGGCATATACATAACACCCCTTTCTGCAATACTTTTTCATTTGAAGGGATGATATTTTCCTCACTAAGATAGGCTTCTGAATCCCTTGGAGGGTCATATTTCTTCATTCTTCATTTACAAATTCTAAAATTTTATGATAAAATTCCAATTTATCTTTGTAAGCATCCAACCAATCCATACCAATCAACAAGTCATAAGATCCCAGGGGAAGTGCGTTAAGGGTTGCTTGGGTGGGAAATCCACCCATGATTAATTCACAAGCTGGTATGACCTCTGCCACTTTTATTTTGGTCCCAGTGGATAATTTCACTCACCACAATTTAACATGTCTAATTGGTTGCAATTTACACTTATCAACAGTGTGAGGGGCCACATAACTCTAATTATAACTTGGGTCAATTAAAATAGAAACTAGTTGGTTGGCGATCATACCTTCCAGCTCCACTACTGAAGCTTGGTGGTCGTCTTGATTATTGTCCAAGGCTGCATAGATTTGTGGCATGCTTCGAGCCACATCATTGACGGTGGTAGCTTATTGGATATTGTAGAATCTCTTACTGATCTGTTGTCGGTGTGGGAAATCCCTCAATTTATTATCCTCTCCACAACCCCATCGTTTTAAGGGTTCCTTCTTTAGGTTATCAGTCTTTGTTGGGAATGTCTTAAAAGGTTTATTTCCACTTTGAGAGGGGAAATTTTTCTGATATATACTTCTAGTAGGAAGGCTCCTTCTAGAATCTTTTCCATATTTCTTGAATCTTGAGGATTTAAACCCTTTCTTCTGGAATACCAAACTACTCCTAGTATTCCATTCCTCCCAAGGTCTTGTCTTACTTCCAAGTTGTTCATAACAATACCTCTCCTTCCAAATAGTTTCTTCTAAGGTCTTTCGTTCGTTGAACTCAATCCTATCCCGGTAGGTCTGAGGTAACCCACTAATGAACCGCTGCATTTTTACTTTTTCATATTTTATGTAGGGTACATACCTCAGTAGTTCAAGGAATTTATTGACAAATTCATCTATGGTGAGCTACCCCAGCCTAAGTTCATATAACTCCTTAGTCTTCCCATCCATGTATTTCTCTGACAGACACTACTTCCTGAAGTATTTATCGAACTGTTTCCATGGCAAGTCCTTCTCATGGACTCCTTTCACATTCCTAAGGTCTTCCCACTAAATGGAAGCCTTCCCACTAAATGGAAGCCTTCCCATTCAGGTTGAAGATGGCTATTTGAGCCTTCAAGTTTTCAGAGTAGTCATGGACTTTGAAGTATTTATTTAAACCAATAAGCCAGGCTTCAGCCTCTTCTCCCTTATTAATCTCTCTATCGAAAGAGGGTGGTTTGGCTTTCTTGAATTATTTAGGATCATGATTTTTGGAATGCTTCCACTTCTTTCCTTTCCTTTGAGAATGTGATCCAGCTCTGCTACTAGAAAATCCTTCAGATTTTCCCTCTTCCTTTCCAGAGGACTCCATCAATGAGTGTCCCCTGCCTCCAGGCTGGGCCTTCTTCAAGGTACGTTTCCCAGTGTGGTCACTTATGGAGTCATTGTTTTGGATCTCAAGTGGACTTTGACTTCCCTTCTTATGTCGTCGGTCCACATGACTAGTTGCGGGTTCATGTTGTAGTTTCCTCTGTATGTCGGAAAAGATCTGCAGCAAAACCGTGTTAATTTATGTCTGTTTTTCTTGCTCCTTTATCAATCTCTCGTTGTCAGCCTTGCAACTTTGTAATTCGACCTTGAGGCTCCTTACATTTTCAGCTAGATCTGGAGAGGTTTCCACTTCCCTTCTTTCGTCACATTCTTCGTCTCTATTGTGGGAGCCATCCCCCACTTCATGACACGTCACCATCCTTTAGTCTTGGAATTGTTTCCCGTGATTTACTGGCTGCTCGAGTGTGGAAAAAAACACTTATTGTTAGATAACAGTCTATTAGTTCATGAACAATACATGGTTCAATTTCTTAAATGCATACACTCAGTAGAAAGTTTCATTCTTTTCTTTAATAACATTTTTAATCAGACCTTTTAAGAAAGAGGTGAGGTAGAGTGTCATTCTTTGAAAAGTACTCCAAATAGAGTTTTTAAGTGACTNCAAGGAGAAGATCATGGAGTTTTGGTTGTCATATATTATTCAAGATATATGAGAGATATGTTTGAGGATTTGAAGGGATAATATTTTGTAATAATGAAAAATTGGTTGAGAGAAAAGTGGATTTGTACTTATGAGATGTTTATCTTCTTTTCAAATCTCTCATGTATAAAAGAGAGTGTCCTCTCTTCATGAGAGGAGAAGAATTATTATTATGTATTAGGAGAAGAATTATTATTATGTAGATTAGAGGAGAATTATTATGATAAGATAGTTTCTTGAGGAGAATTTTTATGATGTAGATTTGATTAACAAAGAGACTCCTTTTGTAAACCTACTTGTTGAATATTAATGCAAGTTTGAGTTCAGTGATCTTGTGTCTCGTATAAATTAGCATCTGGTGATCTAAAATCTTCCATGTTGGCATTGGCAAGGGCCAGTGATCCATCTTGGTAAGCTTATTGTAAATTGTTAGTGTAGATTTTCTTTTCATGTATTTGTTATTTTGATTTCATATTATTTTGTTTATTCGAATTTGTTGCAAAGTGTCGTAATGCAGGAACAGTTGGATCTCCATATTTCACCATACATGAGCTTTAATGGAGAATCCCACTTGTTAGTTTAGTTGCTCCAAGAGATAGAATCAAAGTTCATCTTTTCTTTTCATGAGCCATCAATGAACATGTCCATCACATGAGCAAGAGATTTTGCTTGTTTATGAATTTTTCTTTCCACCTTTCGAATTGTGTAAAGATTGTCATTTTTAAAAGTGTGTTGGTTTCTAAATGGTTTTCTTATCTAGATATACTAAATAGACATAGGAACCTATCTGTTATTGGCACATATAGTGCATCAACTCTACTAATTATGAATCTTCGTTGATAATTTATGTTTGGTAATATATTATGCATATAATTGCACCAACACCATTAATGACAGTCATTAATATGATGAGGAAAACCTCTGTGGTTGGAGAAAGGATGAATCTGAATAGGATCTGAATCCATATGCCACACGAACCTAGTCTAGCCACAACTTTTATTTCCATTTTGGTACCACATCTAAAGTTTGTTAAACCATAAATTCGTGTTATGCAAAGATGCCATCGAATTTCATGTCCAGATAACCAACCGTCAAACACAAAGGTCTGAAATCAGCCACGTCCTTATTCCACTCATGCAAATAAGTAAATGACATAATCGCCCAATAGGATTTACCCTGTTAAATCATCCCGTCAGACAACTCAGATCCTGTTGTGTCCATACAGTCATGATGAACAATAGTTACTGATAAACTTACCCGTTAAGACAAGTATAAGGCCCTGAGAACTCACTCGCGAATGCATCATTTCCAAAAGAATCATAGCGATTTCCAAATTCAATAGAGCGACCCAGCCTATACCATTATGAAATCTGCAATCCTTAGCTTTCCACAGAAGTCTGAATGGCGAGAGCCACAACCAGTCGAAGTGCCATGTCTAAAGAAGTGGTGCCAGATGAGCCCTATGACCCCCCGGTTGAGATCGTGGGTGATCTCAAAGGGAAAGTGGAGCATGTTAAGCTCCCCGGCCTCAACCTCATGAATTCAGTCTTGTTCCCTCAGATGCACACAACTATATTTTGGGAGATGGCCTCGGATGGAATCATAGGTATGCAATTTGTTCCAAAAGAAGACTTCATCAACTTATTCAATTCGACCATCATGAACTTGAGATACCTATCAGTCTTTGGTACCACGGGTGAGATTGCGCAGTGCTTAAAATTTCTGATAAGCAGGGTGCATGACAGAATTTTATGGTTGGAAAAGAAGTATCCAATCCATGCTGAATACATCCAATAGCTTACAAGACTATCCTCCCAAGGAGAGGATGTGTCGAAAGGATTCCAGGGTCTCGGTAAACACGGGAAAAAGAAAGGCAAGCTCAGCCTGTATGAGAAATTCAACATGAAGAGGGGAGGACGCACAACAGTAATTGAACCAATACTACCCGAGACCATCCAGAGTGGATGTTACATCATAGCCAGCAAGTTTATGAGATCGTATTATAAAGGTGAATTCACTCTAGATGCATTATCAGTCGCCAACTTTTGCGCCAATGGAGCATTGTTCAATTGGTGTAGTTACCTACTGGAGGAACTACTAGTATCTTGTGAGGAAGCGCAAGAGGAGGGATGAACCTTCACTTACAGATACCTACTTGTGGCATTCACAATGTTCAAATGGAAGCCACCTATGGGCATATAACTGACAATACTAGATAAGGGCCGCATGGCGAAGATTTTCGAGCCATGGCAGTCCAGACCAGACTTGGAGAATACATCCTTCAACACCGCAACATTTGCTAAATGGTATAATGGTATGATAGACGCAACACAGAGGTTGTGTATCCCGCAAGATATCCTCAACTGCAATATGAGAAATATCTCCTTTAGCATGAACCGCCACCATACATTTGTCTAGCCGAGACATGTCAGTAGGGAACATTTCCACACAAGGATGCTACCATTCTATCTAGACGAGGAGGCCTTTGACAAGGAAGTCATGTCATGGCCAAGAGTCAAACATGACCTGTGTAAGTAAGGGATGCATTACATTTTTCATGCGGAGCTACTGAAGAAAAAACACTAGGAAGTAGGAGAAGGACCGAGCTCAGGCCCAAAGTTGAAGAAGCCAGATGCTCTAGTACAATCAGACTCAGAGGAGGAAGAAGAGATACAACAATTAGAGCAGAGGGAAAGACCATCCCTCTGTCAGCTACCATTTGATGCCGTGTTTTCAAGTGTGAATGTTAACCAAATCTTGGGTGTTGTGTTCGGTACCGAACCATTGGTGAAGAAGCCCAGAACCGTGGTCTCGCTAAAAAAATCTCAGAACCCCCAACCCCTTGCATTAGCCGCCCCCCACACCCGCATAGTAGTCAAATCCACGACTATCATTCCTATTCAGGATGACCCAGAGCCTGAAACAATTCCATCCACATTCGTCACTGAGCACCCTCCATCACCACCACCACCCCAATCACCAAACCCTGCCACCACCAGTCCACATCAGACCACAACCCCAGAGCTGATGCAACTTGATCAACCAAAAATAGTGGAGAGACGACTCCCATAAATAACTCGAGAGTCACCCAAACCAACATTAGAAGTTTCTGGTCCATACCCCAAAGAACTAGAGCAGAGCACGAAGCAGAATGGTCTGAATCCAGACACCCAAGAACAATACCCTAAGTGTGCAACACAAGGAAAATATGCCCAAACTAGAGAGGAGCCGGAAGCCGAAAGTAACCAACAAATCACCTCCCCAACCAAGGGTGAGTGTGCCCAATAAATCAAGGTGCATGAAGAAGAAGCACTGGAAGAGCCGGAGATACTAGATGATCACAACGAACCAAAATCAACAACCGAGCAGGATACAACATCCGCGTCAGCACAAATGGAGCAGGTTCTCCAGAACCCTCAGCAATGCGTAGAATTGATGCAACTCAACATAGCCATAATAGAGGTTCTGACACTTTTTCCCATAGTTCTAAGGTTGAGGATCGCACTATCCCACCAATGGAGGAGGAGGTAGAAACCTGCTCGAACCATTCAATGGCCAGTGGACTTCCACTGCAGACACGAGCACCCAGTTACGTAGCTCCTTCATTCGCAGACCTGGTATAGTGGCCAGGGACACAATTATTTGGATTAATCCGAGCATCAATGGACCAATTAGAGCAAAGGCTCGAGGAGGCTAAGAGATCCGTTGAGGTTGCAAGGAAGGAAGAGTTCGTCACGCAAACATGCAGAATGCAGGAAGCACATGAAAAACTCCAAGTCCGACGCAAAATGGAAAAAGTGCAGGAAAGACTTGTTGAAGCCTGGTTGGATATTCAAAAGGTTGCGCCCAACCTACCCGAAGCTAACGAGGTAGGCAAGCCAGAGTAACAAATCGAGCTACTAGAAGAAGCATGGACACAACTCGCACTGAGTAGTTGGAAGCAAAGCTACAATAGGTCTAGTAGGAAGTAGAGAAACAGCCTCAATAGCTGCAGGAGTAGATGCAAAAGATAATATTGTAAGGTAACAACACCCGAGTAGCACTGCACAAGCACACAGCGAAATGCACCAAAATCTTTAGGGAAGTCAGTGACTAGATGGGCATCATCACTCGATGAAACCAAGTCTCAGAGGAGGTGTGCACAAATATCCAGGTGTTGAATGGAGAATTTGCGGACACAATGGACCCCATTGAGCAACAGCAAAAGTTCGACCAAATCCAATAGGCTGACAATGAATTGAATACACTCTATGAGGCACAGACCATAGCCAAGAAGGAGCTACACAAATTTTGACTTGTAATTCAAACAACCTAAATGCAAATGCATCAAGTTGATGCAACAACATATTCCAAGTGGAACTTGTTGGTTGAGGCCAAGAAAAAGGAGTATAGCAAAGAGATGACCTAACATTTTCTTGTAGAGGTATCACTCCTCACCCGAAAATGGAAGGACAAAGTTGGAAGCTTTCAAGGGGTGAAACAACAAGCCTTAGAGTTAGTACCAGAGTTGGGCCCTTTGTTTGAAGAGGTAAAAGAAGAGAAAGCACAAACATAAGAGCCCAAGGAAGAAGAAAATACAGACAAGGGAAAACAATATATGCTCCTCGAGGATGTGAAAGAACCAAGCACTTGACTCGAGGATGAGTCAAGGATTGTGGTCAGAGCCTGTTGGGTCCTTCATTTTTGGATAAGGAATTGTGCAGGTTTTGAATGAGAATGAATTGTGCAAGCTTCATCAGAGGCCTGGAGAAAGAGAAACAAAAAGCAGTTGTGAAACTCAGTGCAATTCCAGCTAAGAAACAAACGGTTGCAACAGAACAAGAAAGCGTGCAAGCCGAGAAGGAAGACACAACCCAACCTATATATATGGATGAACATAATTGTAAGAGGGTTGGTTGATTGATTTAATCATTCTTGTTGTTATTTTGTTGGTTGGGTTAGTCAGATTAGTTGTTTATGATTGTTGTAAGTCGAGTTAATTCAAGTCTTGAGTCTGTAATGAATGGGATCTATCAGTTTGAGAATTGGATCTCTCCGACATGAGTCCAGAGCCAAGAGTCTGTACAGTGCACTACTATGTGATTCTGAATCTGTAATCAGAGAAGGATTCTGAAGATAATATGCAGAAGGACATAAATTTTCAAATATGATGTGTCTCTGTGTGTTTAATTATGCATTACAGTAATTCCTTATGTCTTATGAGTTCTATTTAATGGTTCTACATTTAAATGAGTGCTCGCAACGTAATTAGGTTCGATTCTTTCACATGTATGTGTCATATCTGTTCATGTCTCTTGCGCAAAATCAGGAACGAGTCATGAAGGCTCTATGGATCCTCTTAAGCCTTTTTCCCTACCCTTCCCTATATATATGTCTCAACAGCACTTCAGGTGAGACTTCTTCTCTTTGGGGGATATGAAAATGATAATGCTCTAGACTACACAGTTCCTTTTGTTGGTAACCTCAGAAGGAATTTGGTCTGATCAAACTCGCACCAATAGAAATGAGAAGACTTGCTCAATTTATCCACCATGACCATGATGGCATCATTTTGCTTGGTCGATTTTGGTAATCCAGTGATGAAATCCATGGAGATGGTTTCCCATTTCCATTTTGGGATCGGTAGGGGCTGTAATAATCATGTTGGATGCCAGTTCTCTACCTTAACTTGCTGGCATTGTAGGCAATTAGCTAGATAGTTATCTATGTCTTTATTCAACCCAGGCCAATAGAATTGTTTCCTAGTGGCCGTGATCATCTTCTAATATCTTAGGTGACCAGTATATGGTTTCTTATGTAGTTCATCCATTATGAACCTCTTCAAGTTGTCACAGTTGGAAATATACAATATGTTTTTGTAAGTTAGCAGCCCTCCCTCGAGCATCTGGTAGCCTTCATACTGCCACCCTGTAGGCTTTTGTCTTAGGTATGACATCATTTTCTTGAAGAATGCATCTGTCTCTTGTGAATTTCTGACTCTTTCCCTGACATCCATTTCATAGGTGATTACTGTTGCGAGATGAATCGTTTTTATACTTCTGCTAAGGGCATCGACCACTCTATTTTCCTTTCTTTTGATGTGTTTGATTTTGAAATCAAACTCACTAAGAAGAGCCATCCTCCTAGCTTGTCTTGCATTGAGATTTGATTGATCAAACAAGTGTCTTAATCCATAATGGTCTGTCATAAGAACAAACATCCTTCCCAAGAGGTAGTGCCTCCACATTTTTAAAGCATGTACTATGGAAGCCAAATCTAGGTCATGACTCACATAATTGATCTCATGCTCATTTAATTTTCTAGACACGTAGGAAATTACACGTCCCTCTTGTTAAAGGACTCCTCCGAGTCCTTCCTTGCAGGCATCTGTACACATGAGGAAATCATTATCCGGGTCTGAAATATTTAGCATGGGTGCATGGGTCATGAGGTATTTCAGTTCCTAATATATTTCTTCACATTTTGATGTCTAAATGGATTTGATCCCTTTTTTCTGAAGGGAAGTGATTGGACAGCCAATCTTGGAAAATCCTTTTATGAGCCTTTTATAGTATCCTTCCAGGCCCATGAAGGATCTGATATCCAATACATCCTTCAGGGTAGGCTATTCCATAATAGATATGATCTTATCGGGGTCCAATGCCACCCCTTCCTTAGAAATGACATGGCCTAAGTAATGGACTTTCTTTTGAAATAAGTCGCACTTGATAAACTTAGCATAGAGTTTATGCTCTCTTAGTACTTGAAGTACAAGTCTAAAATGCTCTTCGTGTTCCTCCCCGTTCTTGGAGTATATTAGGATATCATCAATGAAACCCAATACAAATTTTTCCAGGAATTTGTTGAGTACATTATTCATCAAGCACATAAAAGTGGCAGGGGCATTGGTTAACCCAAATGGCACCACCACGAATTCATAGTGACCATACCTCGTTCTAAAGGTTGTTTTGTGGATCTCTTCATCCTTAATCCATACTTGGTGGTATCCATACCTTAATTCTATCTTCGAGAAGATGAAATCACCTCCCAATTGGTTGAACAAGTCATCAATTCTTGGTAAGGGGTACTTGTTCTTTATGGTTGTCCTATTGAGTCGTATGTAATCTATGCACAGTCGGAGTGTGCCATCTTTCTTTTTCACAAACAAGATGGGTGCTTCCCACGAGGATACACTGGTTAAGATGTGTCCTTCTTCTATAATCTCCTTTAGTTGTAGCTTGAGATCAATTAGCTCTGGTGTACTCATCCTATATGGTGTTCTAGATGTTGGTACCGCTCCCAGTGTAAGTTCTATCGAGAAGTCAATATCCCTTCTCAGAGGTAGACCTAGTACTTCTTCTAGGAACATGTCCTTCTATTATCTTAATATGGGGTGGTCCTCTAGGTTTGGTTTGCCATCCTCAATAGATTCCAATACCTGTATGGCATATACATAACACCCCTTTCTGCAATACTTTTTCATTTGAAGGGATGATATTTTCCTCACTAAGATAGGCTTCTGAATCCCTTGGAGGGTCATATTTCTTCATTCTTCATTTACAAATTCTAAAATTTTATGATAAAATTCCAATTTATCTTTGTAAGCATCCAACCAATCCATACCAATCAACAAGTCATAAGATCCCAGGGGAAGTGCGTTAAGGGTTGCTTGGGTGGGAAATCCACCCATGATTAATTCACAAGCTGGTATGACCTCTGCCACTTTTATTTTGGTCCCAGTGGATAATTTCACTCACCACAATTTAACATGTCTAATTGGTTGCAATTTACACTTATCAACAGTGTGAGGGGCCACATAACTCTAATTATAACTTGGGTCAATTAAAATAGAAACTAGTTGGTTGGCGATCATACCTTCCAGCTCCACTACTGAAGCTTGGTGGTCGTCTTGATTATTGTCCAAGGCTGCATAGATTTGTGGCATGCTTCGAGCCACATCATTGACGGTGGTAGCTTATTGGATATTGTAGAATCTCTTACTGATCTGTTGTCGGTGTGGGAAATCCCTCAATTTATTATCCTCTCCACAACCCCATCGTTTTAAGGGTTCCTTCTTTAGGTTATCAGTCTTTGTTGGGAATGTCTTAAAAGGTTTATTTCCACTTTGAGAGGGGAAATTTTTCTGATATATACTTCTAGTAGGAAGGCTCCTTCTAGAATCTTTTCCATATTTCTTGAATCTTGAGGATTTAAACCCTTTCTTCTGGAATACCAAACTACTCCTAGTATTCCATTCCTCCCAAGGTCTTGTCTTACTTCCAAGTTGTTCATAACAATACCTCTCCTTCCAAATAGTTTCTTCTAAGGTCTTTCGTTCGTTGAACTCAATCCTATCCCGGTAGGTCTGAGGTAACCCACTAATGAACCGCTGCATTTTTACTTTTTCATATTTTATGTAGGGTACATACCTCAGTAGTTCAAGGAATTTATTGACAAATTCATCTATGGTGAGCTACCCCAGCCTAAGTTCATATAACTCCTTAGTCTTCCCATCCATGTATTTCTCTGACAGACACTACTTCCTGAAGTATTTATCGAACTGTTTCCATGGCAAGTCCTTCTCATGGACTCCTTTCACATTCCTAAGGTCTTCCCACTAAATGGAAGCCTTCCCACTAAATGGAAGCCTTCCCATTCAGGTTGAAGATGGCTATTTGAGCCTTCAAGTTTTCAGAGTAGTCATGGACTTTGAAGTATTTATTTAAACCAATAAGCCAGGCTTCAGCCTCTTCTCCCTTATTAATCTCTCTATCGAAAGAGGGTGGTTTGGCTTTCTTGAATTATTTAGGATCATGATTTTTGGAATGCTTCCACTTCTTTCCTTTCCTTTGAGAATGTGATCCAGCTCTGCTACTAGAAAATCCTTCAGATTTTCCCTCTTCCTTTCCAGAGGACTCCATCAATGAGTGTCCCCTGCCTCCAGGCTGGGCCTTCTTCAAGGTACGTTTCCCAGTGTGGTCACTTATGGAGTCATTGTTTTGGATCTCAAGTGGACTTTGACTTCCCTTCTTATGTCGTCGGTCCACATGACTAGTTGCGGGTTCATGTTGTAGTTTCCTCTGTATGTCGGAAAAGATCTGCAGCAAAACCGTGTTAATTTATGTCTGTTTTTCTTGCTCCTTTATCAATCTCTCGTTGTCAGCCTTGCAACTTTGTAATTCGACCTTGAGGCTCCTTACATTTTCAGCTAGATCTGGAGAGGTTTCCACTTCCCTTCTTTCGTCACATTCTTCGTCTCTATTGTGGGAGCCATCCCCCACTTCATGACACGTCACCATCCTTTAGTCTTGGAATTGTTTCCCGTGATTTACTGGCTGCTCGAGTGTGGAAAAAAACACTTATTGTTAGATAACAGTCTATTAGTTCATGAACAATACATGGTTCAATTTCTTAAATGCATACACTCAGTAGAAAGTTTCATTCTTTTCTTTAATAACATTTTTAATCAGACCTTTTAAGAAAGAGGTGAGGTAGAGTGTCATTCTTTGAAAAGTACTCCAAATAGAGTTTTTAAGTGACT
>JZKD02S1700001.1:111483-124573 GCA_000966675.3 Picea glauca | reverse complement strand
AATGATGGGGGGGGTCTGGAATGGAATGATTTTCTGGCAGGCCCCCTTCTCTACGTGGCAGGAATCCATTGGTCCAAACTCCCACCACTTACCATTTTCTGACATACCCCCATCACCCCATGACATCATTTTCCACCTTTCCCCCAAGGGTCACGTCTCATAACTATGTCATTCCATTCCTCCTGTTCAACAGTTACAAGTCCCTTCACCATGGTTACCTCCCAATCAACACCTTCCACGTCACCCATTCGTATTCGTCATTCATTGTTACTTGCCATCTCACACTCCAAAGGACCTGTTGGTAATTTATTACTATCTAACTTATATGTTAGCCTGTTGACCTATCTCCCGCACCCAATGGGTATCCGTTTGCTCAAAAATACATTTTCCCTTCATTATCTCATTGCTTACTGCGTCGTCTCACCAGAGAATACTTTTCCCGTCACATCAGAGCATATTTTTCCCCATGTTCTCTCTGTTTCAGTCGATCGTCCAAAACCACAGTCATCCCCACTAACGTTTGTTTGACTTGCAGGTATTTTCACAGTGATGGCGCCAAAATCAAAGAAAACAGAATTTGAGGAAAATCCTTTCCTCCTGCCTCCTGTCGACCTCGACGGGATTCATTTGGCTGATAAAGATCATTTAATCACAGATAGAAGGTGCGAATTTGACTTCGCGGATTTGCAGTCATGGCTCAAAGAGGTTTTCTTAGATCAGAGCGATGAAATTGGGCTCTGGGAGTCCAAACTTCCTCTGTATCTTTTCCCCCATGTCCACCATGTCCCTGAGTTCTCCCTCAAGTGCCAGGCTCATTACCTCCCTGACGAGAGAGCCATAGTATCTTCATCAGGAGAAACCCTCTTCTTCATCACAGCAGAGGCCATTGATCAGATGATGCAAATACCAGGAACCGAATCTGTCTCCCTTTTCAATCTCGAAGTCATCACGGAGTTGTACCAAAAACTATCATTCCCTCAGAGAGCCCAGATTTTCACGATTTTCCTCCCTCAGGCTGCTCAGTTCCCCAAGACAAATCCCCCATACCCTTCCTCCCTGTTCTCAGTAAAGGGAAACCAAGTCATCTCATCACTCTGTGCTCTTCTTGGGTATTTTTCTGACCAATGGGTGGAAAAACCCATATTTGGTTTCTTGTCAATTTTCTTCGCGGAAGAAAGACCTACCACTCAGTTCAATTATAGCACTTTCCTGGCGAACAATATTCATGAACAGTTTTCAAATTTCGCCACAGCGGTCATGTTCTGGTATTCCTCAATACTGGCCTACATGTTCACTTTATTTTAGGCAGACATATTCTCCTTTTCAATGCAGAATATGGACAAGGACGAGAGGCCACAAGAGGTAACATCTTGGACTTCACTGCTCAGACAAAATTCTACAAAATTTAGCTTCAAATAGTTTATCGAGTAGTTCTACCATCTAGTGGTGAGCATGCTTAGTGGCAAACCCAAATCAAGGATAAATGAGGAGATTCAGAGGATCTTACACCTCTTAGACCTGGCAAAAACTTAAGATTGGTATCTTTACCAAAATCACACCGAGATCAAAGCATATGGATGTGAGTTGGCTCCATACAAATTGCCCAAGTATCTACTAGTGAGGATATTTGCCCTGGAATATATAAGGCAAATGATTAACTCAGATGACATACATTTTGTGTCTCTGAAAAAGAAACAATAGCTCAGAATTAAAGGGCAAATAGGGTCTTTCATCTGCAATAGCCGAGGCATCGGGGAGGAAGCAGACAGACTGTTGAAAGAAATGAAGTTTTTTGTTAGTTTCATTTGGCACTATGATCTGTTCGAGATAATTTCTGAGATGAGGATTAAAAACAAAAATGTCCCATATGTTCATACACCCAAGCCTGAGATAGAGAAGTTTGTGAATCAAACAGAATGAGATCCAAACACTCTGGTCGAGATAGAAGAGCAGGACCCTTCGGTCATCATCTCACAGACAACTACACCACAGGTTCCCAAAGAGAAAATATCCAGGAAATATACTTCACCTTCCATCACAGAAGTCTCGGCTGAAGATTTCCAATTACACACCAAAAGGCCAAAATTCAGCCACACACCTGACACGGTTGGTGAAAAGGGAATCCAATCCACTGAAACCATGAAAGATGATCAGTCACTTCTTAGCACAAGTAGCAAGAAGATCATGTCTATATTTTTACCTAATAAGCCCACAAGTACTCCACTGGTCGACCAATCGAGTAAAGTAGGACCAAAATTGAGTATTTTTGAGAAGTATGACCTGATAAAAAAGAAAAATCAGACGCTGACCAACAACACATATGCTCAATTTTGGAAAAAGACTTCAACGACACAACACAGATTGTTGTATTCATTTGATAAAGAGAAGGGTAGAATGAAAATGTAATTTCTGAAAGCACAGGTGTCAGATCCAAAAGCAATCACTGATTACAAAAGGGCAACATTCGAGTTTCATACTAGGGATGTGCATCCTGCTGATCAAATGGATCTGCACAGGCAAACTAGGGAAATTATTTTCTCCACGTTGGCAAATGCTTCTACTGCGGCCACTAAATTACAAGTATCTCTGAGCAACGTCCAGACACGGCTGAAATTAGAAAATATATCATCCTTTGCAAAGGATAACAGAATTAAGACGTTGGAAGAATTGGTCCTCAAGATTGGGTATGACCCCTCAAATGTGAAAGCAGTTGAGGATATGCATAAAAATAAAAATTCTGATATAGCCTCTCTGAGGAGACAGTTGAAACTGCCACAAACAGAAGATGCACAGGCAAAGGAGATAGCTGAGACAAAAGGGGAAAAGGATAAGATACTCAAGTTGATCATGGAGCAGAATGCACAGTTGAAAGAGATGGAAGCAGAATTGGAAAGGCTATTAAAGGAGAAGGAACAGTCAAATCCTATGGAGGTCATTCCATTGAGAGAAGTTCCTCTCACAGGAGTAAGCACAACATTTTCAACAGAAATCCACTCAGCAACTCCACTGACAGCTCTGGAGAAGACAGTAGAACTGGAAAAATCCATGGAAGAGATGAATTTGCAAGAGACAAAGATTAACAGACTTAAAAAGGAGATTGAGAAACTTTAGGAACTCAAGTCTTCTTACCAATCCAGCTACTCCAAGGAGAAACAAACATCAGACAAGCTCAAACAAGAATTGCAACAGCCTCAAAAGCAAACAGTGGCAGGCAAACCACTTGTTGAGGTCAAAGAAAATGTTTGGATGGATATCACCAAATCCATAAATGAAATATGGCCTATGGTGCAAATCATGTTTGAGCAGAACAAACTGGTGCAAAGAAGAAAGCAAGCAATTGAAAAGATAACAGGATAATTCGGAGAAATTCCCGTAGAATCCACTGAGATCATTAAATTCCTAAATTAAAAAACCAGAGAAGAGTTAGAGTAGTTGAAAATTGAAGATAGGACAGAAACCATCCTCGAGGTCAAGAGGGTCCTGATCAAGAGAGGATTGATGATACAACTGGAGGAAAAGGTCCAGGCTATGGACATAGGAGTGCAAAGTGTTTTTAGAAAAATTGAAGCTCTACAGAAGAAAGGCCTCCCTGGCTTAAGGGTCATAAATGACAAGTTAATGACACTGTCTGATTATAAAAAGAAACTAGCCACTATGGCTAAAGATAGTTCGGAATTCTCAGGAATATAGGGTAGTATCATAAGCAAGGAATTCTTAGAAGCTTTCCAATCAGACATTAGCATACAACATGAGATCCAGTACATTTTCATCATCAAGCCAACTTTTTCCAAGTATACGGAGATGGATGAAGTATACTGAAGATTGCTCAAAGTTAGCGTTCCCAGTAACCTTCGATGGGAAGAGTTATGCAATCTGATCAAGTAAGAGTTGAGGTGTCCAAGCCTAGTCAGCTATCCAGTCAAATGAGGTTGTGTAGAGGACTCACCAATGGTTTACCCCAGAAATCAGCATGAAGTTTCAACACATCATCAAACAGTTCCTGAATTTTTGTATCTTGTTGAGTTAGTTAGCTAAATTTAGAACTGCCACGTCCTAATCTTTAATGATAGGATCGTATGTAATTTTTGATTATATAATACTTCAAACTTTGAAGTACCTAGGGTTGATCTTTACGCCTTGTAAGCTAGAAAGACAGTAACTTTTATCAAGAGATCTTCCAAGTAATAAAAAGAGACGTTTCACAGGATTCTCGCGTGTTATTCATTGGTGATGTTTTCCTTTCTATGTTAAATGTTTTTCTCTCTCAGTTGTCATATTGTTTTCTAATCTAATCTTTTAAATTAGCGCATGTTGCAGGATTTATCTTTGTATACCCTGTTTTCAGCTTTGAAAGATCTTAATGTTTATCTTTCTGATATTACAGTGAAGAATTCTTAAACGCTTCTTTACTTTAATTGATATTCTCATATTTTCTGCTTTCCATCACTATATTGCTAAAGAATCCAACGAATGCATTATCTTGCCCTGGGAAAAGAATGTTTTAGTTTCTGTTTAGATCTCTATCTTTATAATATAGACCCCATAGCCCAATGGAAGCATAAACTCTTTTCATCCAACTTAACAAAAACAGCAACAAACCTTTTCAATCTTATTTTATTTAACTAGACTAATATCTTAAATTTAAAACATAGCTAAATCATACAGAGAGATCCCTCTTTGAAGCTAATAGGGCTAGATTGCAGTTTCGAAGTGGTTGGATAAATTTACCTCTTGTGAATTTCTTCTAATCTGACAACCTCTGGGAATTTATTGAGTGTTAACATAGTGGCGACCATACTAGGGAATGGACATTCATTCAACCCCACATTTTCTTTTTCCCTAGAAGAAAATTTTGTTTCTGAAAAATTATAAATCTGAGAAAGAAATAATGTTCAGAGGTTGTTAAATTCCTGTACATAGTAATTTCGGATTCATAAAAATATAAAAATATATAAAAATTAAAAAATATGGCTCCTAAAAGAGCTTACACTCAATCCCACCCAGACCCGGAACCTGCGATAGCAACTGATAATCCAGAACAGTTACTCAGTTAGAAAACCATTGCAGAAGGTTCAGGGAGTCATAGTCCCCTTCACAGGTCCCCTTCTCTTCCAGAGGGACTTATTTCCCTTCAATATCTCGACTTTGACACCATCTTTGAACAAAGCCTGTTTCGAACAAAATTTGATAGCTTTGTGACTAAAACCATTTTAGATCCAATCGTCCTGCAACCCTGGACCCCTGAAATACTATCTCCCACTGCAAAACCTCAAACCGCTCACTCTGTGCCAGTTAGTCCCTCATCCTTCTCTTTTCCTTCCACCGCCCCACATATCATTCAAGTTGTTGTCCCACCCCCTCCACCTATCATGGCAACTAGATATGCTCCCTTGGTGTTGGTTGCACCTTTAAACGACATGCCCCAGGACTATCAAATGAGACTCTCGCAGTTCGATGGTATAGGGCCCTTGAGCACACAACAACACGTTGATAAAATGAATGACTATTTTGACTTGCAGGAGGTGGATGAAGCAGACGTTCAAATGAGACTTTTTGCACAGAGTCTGACTGGGGACATTAAGAAATGGTACAAAGGCTTACGTGCTGCTTCAGTGGTTGACCTTACTGCATTTCAAAGAAGTTTTCTGGACATATGGGAGGTAAAGAAAAATCCTCTCCAGGTCTTGTCAGAATCCGAAAACATCAGAAGGAATCAAGGAGAGATAGTACCAGACTACTGCACCCACTTCAACAATTTGTACAATGTGATTCTAGCTGATATTAAACACCCACAAGGTTTGGCACTGATAAAATTCCCTGACGGTTTCAACATTGATATGTCATATCAATGAAGGGAAAGAAACTCCACCACCCTAGAGGACATGCAGAAAAATGCAATAAGTGTAGAGGCTAACCTGCTGGCTAAAAGGGCATGGCAGAGGACGAAAAGGAGAGTCATGATTAAAGAGGAACCTTTCACATCTTCTTTTGATGCCAAACTAGATTCCTTAGCTAGAGCAGTGGAGAGGATGATGGAGAGACTTACTGTAACCGAAAGAAATCCTCCTAGAGAAAACCAACCTGCTCCATAAATTCAGAATCCTAACTTCAGAAGAAATCCTCCTCAAATCAGACAGAGAGATCCTAGGGATCCAAGAGAACAGAGGCGTCCTGATCAACAGATCAAACCACCCCTACAGGAAAATTATGCCGATGAGGGTGAGGAGGTGATTGAAGAATTAGAAGACACACACATAAACCTCATGGGCATTCACGATAATGAAGCCAGTTTCCTTACTCAGGAAGAGAAAGAACTTTTCCTTCTTTATCAAACAGAGGTGAGCGAGGAAGCCGAAGAGACCGAACAACAGGCATTTGAAAATTCCATTATGGAGGTACACAGGCAGTACAATTTGTGCAGTAAAAAGACAGATGAAAATTCCCCAAAAAAGATAACCAAAACGAAGAAAATAGTCGACACTAAGAAATTTCCTGAGCTTTCTACCAAGAAGATCCCTGAGAAAGGTAATGTTGAAGCTCCAACAAAAAGAAACCCTACCATTTTACAAAGATCAACGCAGATTGAGGTTTCATCAACCAATCGACCAAGTACGTCTGCTCAGAAAACTATGGTGGATAGATCAGAATGACTGAGCCAAAGTAGAGCACCTACTCCTTTCATCCTTGAAGGGGAATTAGCCAAAGTGAAAATTCTCGTTCCCCTCACCGAGTTGATGAGTAAGGATGATTATTGATCGCAGGTGATCAAAGCGTTGAGCATTGAGCCTGATATAGGCATGAAGGCCTTAACCGTTGGATCAGTGAATCATTCGGACACGGTAAATCTTACCGATGATCAACCTGAACTCCTGTTTGGCCCTGAAGTTGATGGTCAGACTGACACTGGTGTTGTCGCTCCTTTTTACATCAGCCTTAAATACACGACCTCATTCTTCACAATGCTATGTTAGATTCTGGTGCTTCCCATAACCTGATGCCTAAAGCAGTGATGGAAAAGCTGGGACTCGAGGCCACTAGACCTTACAAGGATTTACACTCTTTTGACTCCAGCAAAGTTAGATGTATCGGGTTGATAAAGGACTTGTGTATCACCCTAGTTCAGATTCCAGCAAAAAGCATGGTTATGGATGTGGTAGTCACAGACAGTCCCCCAAAATATGGCATGTTGTTGTCCAGTTCTTGGGGGGCCAAGTTGAAAGGCACTTTGCAGTTGGATATGTCATATGCCACCATACCAATATTCAGACAACTACGAAGATTATACAGAGAGACACTGATGAAATATATGGTCAACAACCAAGAAAAACCACATAACTATCTTCTATACTCTGCTCACTTTGATCTAGATTCCTTCATCCTGTATAACGACGGCGATATGGGAGAACAAATCGCTCAGCTGGAAGAAGATACATTCGACCCAAATGAAGACCAAGAAATCACTGAAGCAAAAGGAAAGAAACTCGTAATAAGTGAAGAATTGCCATCAGATTTTTAGAGCATGGACTTCGATGGAGCTGTAAGAAAAGAAGGAGCTGGAGTAGGAGTTTGGTTGCACAATCACAAATCCGGATATTCGGAAAACCATTCTTACAAACTGAATTTAAAATGCACCAACAACATAGCAAAGTACGAAGCTTTGATGCTCGGTCTGAAACTACTAAAGAAGGTTGGTGCCAAACAAATCATGGTAAGAGGTGATTCTGAATTAATTATCAAACAAATTAAAGGTGAGTATGAAACAAAACATCCCAGTCTTAGAGCTTATAGAAATGTTTTGGATGCCCTTAAATGTTTCACTAAAGTTGATTTGCAGGTGATGCCCAGGGGACATAATATTTTAGCAAATGAGTTAGCTACCTCAACAACTACATGTAAGATACCTTTTCGTTCCACTCGCCCATACACGGTGGAGGTGAAGTGAAGACCTACTATCCTGGACAACATATTTGGGAACGATGATCAAATTGAATATTTTCTACAATGTAAAAATGATTTCGAGTGTATAAACATAGACTTAGAAAACGATGATGAAAGTGTAAATAAATCTATTTTTGAAAATAGTAGTGTAAATAAAATAGATTAAGAGGAATTAGGCGAATATGAGATAGATTCTAACGTTTTGCATTTAAAGAGTAATGTTTTACCTAGGGGTTTAGTTCCATTAGAAGATGTTGTAACATATATTAAATTCGACTATGCTGCCCAAGGTACCTGGTTTTAGAAGATTTATCGTGGAAAATTTTGCAGCAAGGTGTTGCTTCTATAATGTTCTTGACAACACATGTTTTGTATATTGATAATCCCGTCCAAGGAAATGATATTTTGCAATGACGTCTACCGGGGCTCCAAGCTCTGATTGTTCTGGATGACGTTGATGATGTTGAGAAAATTGATAGTCTACTAGATATGAATGCAGTGGGATGCGCAATGCTGGCCAAAATCGCTTGCTAGCGATGAACTACATCTATGAGGGCGAAGATGATAAGCTTTATATTGCACACAGGGAATGGGTTAAACGGTTATGAATCTATATCCTCAGTACACTACTTGGGATAATCCTAAGAACCCTGAACAATCACTAGTTATTGGTTATGTATCACCGGATTACTTCACACATTCAGTCTCATATTTCATAGAAGCACCTCTTGCAGGCCATGATTATAGAAATTACAAGGTGGTCGTTTATTCTGCAGTTGTTAAGGCAGATGCAAAGACACATAGGTTTAGAGAAAGATTTTTGAAGAAAGGTGGGCTTTGGTGAGATATATATGGAATTTATGAGCAGGGAAGAAAGATCGAGTCTTGTCAAGTAAGACAGATTCCCGAGCTGCCATGGAATGGTACCTGCAAATCCAGTGGTGGACAGGTTGAGGTATTTCAAATTTTTCAAGAAACCTATCTCTGTAGGAATAGGCAGGCCTGTAAAATTATTGAAGCTAACATCAAAATGCTCCAAAGCGGTCAAGTCAAACAGTTCTGCAGGACGCAAGACACCACTCAATCCCCAGTCAGACAAGTCCACTGCAATGACACGACCGGTCTGTTTGTCGTAGGAGACACCATCCCAGTGACAACATCTGAAAGAAACATTCCAAGAAGCCAAACGCTAGACAGGATCACGCAAGGTGCTTTTAAAGGACAAGAGACATTTCAGTTCCTGATTCAAACAACCACTAACTTTGCCTGAAAAAGACAAGAAAATACACAAAAAAAAGTATGCAACGATTGAGAATCCGAATGACAAGACTCAGTAAGCCCTTTTGCATAATATCAGTCATGATCGATCGCTCTTTCTGCAAGGATCTGTATTGTATGTCTGATCTGGCCACCATAATCATTTTTTTCTGGGTGGCAGATCTATCATCCAATTGGTTGTCTTGTTTGTCGATGCCTCCATAACTGATCAACCAATAAATGCCAATGAAGAATCGTCGTTTCAACTATCAATACCCATATTTGATCAATACCATACGCAGCCGCCAGAGATGTATGCAAGGAAATCGAGGCGTCGTCTACATGCTTACTAATGTTATGGATAAACTTATAGATTCTGATTAATTTGCAATGTCGAACGCGATGAATATAGTTTGTTTGGTTTGCAATTTCGACCGCGATGGACAGATTTGTAGATTCTGTTCGACTTGCAATTTCGTGCTTTGGGAGTTGACAGAGGAGTAATGGGTTTAATTTTTGTATGATGAAATTCTTTTCTAAATTTGGTAGGATTTGTGGAAATAAAAAAAAGAAAGAAAAAAAGTAAAAAAATCATTAGAGAACTAGCAAGAAATATCGCCCAGGATGTATCAATGCCCGTCCGTTTTTTACAGTACACCACCGACACCATTGATGATTAGTTGGAACAATCCTCATCTGTAATAACTGAAGATTCGTGGAATCAAGACGATTAATCGTGCACATCGTTTTTTGCAATTCGCTCATCACGAGGGGTGCATAAATGTCATGGTACAAAAGACGGAGCAATGAGGTGTTCGGAGCTGTTTGAGGCAAATTAGGGTTTTGTTCAAGAACGGTCTTCTGGAAAATAGCTACCTGAATTTGTTCCCGGCGATAATGGTGTTGCAGCTTGTGCGAATTAGAGACCTGACTCTCTTGATGGCGCACGGCTCATGTGGACATTACGAACAGGTTGTATTTTCATTATAGCTGGCAAGACTGACAATGCTGTCAAGAACCGTTTTAATGCAAAAACGAGCCAAAAAACTAAAGATGTGGGTTACAGTGCAGAAGAACCATGCTCGACGATAATTGCCTCTGGCCACACAGTGAAGGTGGAAATGGACCCCTGGATCAAATGATTTCATGCGCAGACAATAGTATCCACAGGTTCGGTCCAGCGAACCTTCTTGCGCCTATGCACTTGATGGATGTATGGCGTTCAACACATATTCTTTGAGTGTCGGCATGGCTGGTCACTGCGTTGGCAGGGGTTTTAGCTATCGCCTATGTCAAAAAAAAAAAAAAAGAGTTCTCTTCACTGGATGTCAATGAAAGTCTACAACACTGCCTACGAATTTCCATCTGCTATTGAAATTCTCTCCACGGGAAGTTGAAATCGCTTGCCTGAATGCATTGAAAATGTCGGTAAGAAAACAGTGCTTGCTGGAAAAGAGCGAGAGATAGCCTTGCCGAAGTTGAACACACTGTTATGATCAAAATCACTGGAAGTATCTCCACCAGAAGAAATTTCTAGTAGCTGATGGTAAAATGGTATTGCTTGTTGAAGGGGAACTCAAAGTTCAGGTTACACCGGGCTATCGCGAGCATGTGTCTCTCTGGAAAATATTGCATTTAGAGTTGCTTGTAGGCAAGAGAAGTGAACTAGTGAAACTTGCTGAACCGCAAAGGTTTAGTATTGGAGATGATCTGGAGCGCATAATGGCTGCGGCAGAAAATCCATTTGAAATATTATATTTTGTCTTACACGAATTATGCTTCCTCTACAAACAGCGCTTCCTCTACTTTCCCCGATAGTGAACCAATGAATAATCTGACCGGCAATGTGTGATTGAGAAAATGAAGGGCCTGCCATTGTTGGCTCGCGTCATATTTATGTACTATGCAGCAATCCATTTCCATTGTCCTTCTTCAAATATGATACTGTGAACGACTCATGGAGAAGGGTTAACCTTCCTACCTCTAACCTCAAATTTTCTTGCGTTACAATGGGTGCCTGCGTTTACTTTGTATCAAGCTCAAGGGATGGCTCCATAACCTTTTGAGACCTACGCTCTGACTCGGCTTCATGTAATCGAATTAGTGAAGAATGCTTCAAAGCTGTCGCCACCATAGGAGATGCACATGTTGCAAGTCATGGAAGAAGAATGCGACGGAACAAGGTGGTTTCAAAGAGAATAACAACGGTTCTTTATCATAAAGATGAACGAATAGTTGTCAGTACAGGAGCTGCAGACAGTGTGGTGAAATTCTGGGATACCAGAAAGTTGAAAGCACCGATTATGCAAACATCTCCCTAGTGCCATACATCTGTTGAGGGAAAGGAAGGAAGAGTTCATAGAATTTCTATCCTATCTCTAGATTCAAGCGGGACATTTCTCATAACTTCTTGCATGGACACCAAGATTTACTTATATAATGCATTTCAACCAGATAAGGGTCATCTCAAAAGTTTTGCAGGTTGACAGGCCAGAAGCAGATCCTGTAATACTCTAGGGGCATCGATATTAAAGAGATAGAGATAAGTGCATGTGAAGAGGAAACGTTTATCTATTTAACATCCATTAGAACTTTCTACTAATTCATTTCCTCTATAACTGAACGAGTTTTTGCCAGCGCACATTAGTGTTAGTAATGGCAGAGGCACCTGGCAGTCGCGGAGTCCGGAAGACAAAATGCTTCAGATTCCTGGAACACAAAGAGTTTCAGATATTTCTTTTAAAAGATATGATGTATGTAACAAATGGAAGGGGGGCGCATGAGCGCAGGACTGGGAGAAAAATATCTGTCAAGAGAGATTCATTGTAATCGCTGAGTTATTGTGTAAGCCATTATTGGAGTAATAAAAAATATGTTTACTTGCGACTGTGAGATTCATCACGGTCGATTTCTTTCAGCATGTTCTTCTTCTTTTCTACTGTGTTAAAATCTGTTTGGATTGCATTTATGTGTTCCTTACTCGCAGTTGATGTTGTTGTTACCATAGCCTTATGTCTTCCTTAATCCATTACGATTGTATTACATTTTGTTTTCCTCTAACTGATGGGCTTCGTTACACTTTAGTACGACCACTACTGTAACGAAAGGATTTGGGTTTTCTGCAAGTGTTTATTGCCTTTCCTCTGCACCAGCTATCAGTTGTGTAAGACCAATCTGCATTTTCAGAACTATACATGTATCCTTTGCTACGTCGACCTTTCCTTTTTCTTTCCCCTATCGCACCATGATTTATCAAAGCGCTGAAAGATAGACCTACTTTGCCTCACTTTCTGCAAGTTATTTAATCTCTGCTATTATCTCTTTTCTTCGGTTTTCATTTGACTCCATGCCCAATGGACCTTTTCCCTGGTTTAACCCTCAAACCCCACAAATCCAAGGCCATCTTTTACCCATAAATCTGCCCACCTTTTTCACGCTACTTAAATTCCTATTGTGACATTGCTAGAGAGATCCCTCTTGGGTTGGAAGGGGCAGCTCCTAATCCAAAGTGGTTCGAGGTTGCCTCGGGATTGATTTGTTGCAGCCCATTTCAGTTCTGAGTGTTAACATTTTTGGCACCGCTGTCGGGGATGGACGATGAAGTTATCTTCCCTGGGGTACGACAAAGTTCAGATCTATCCCTTGATGGTGAACAAGGGATAGACATTCAATTGGTTGTGATCATTCACTTGGCGACTCCTTGGTTCATAGACTCCACATGATTTTGTTGGCGACTCCACTGGTCTCAAATGTTGAGCTCGTTCGCTGCTCGAATTGCTACAAGGTTTGCTCCTCTGGACTTTGCAAATGTTTATGGCTTTCCAAACACTATTCCAGACATTAAAATTTGGGGGGATATCCTTCCTAAATTTGGAGAAGATGAGGACGACAATCC